>CAUYPK010034449.1:0-57362 GCA_963574355.1 Loris lydekkerianus
GAGTATTTCATGGTGTACATATACCACAGCTTGTTAATCCATTCCTGGGTTGGTGGGCATTTAGGCTGTTACCACATTTTGGTGATTATAAATTGAGCTATAGTAAACAGTCTTTGCAAGTGTCCTTATGATAAAAGGATTTTTTTCCTTCTGGGTAGATGCCCAGTAATGGGATTGCAGGAACAAATGGGAGATCTAGGCTGAGTTCTTTGAGGGTTCTCCATACTTCCTTCCAAAAAGGTTGTACTAATTTGCAGTCCCACCAGCAGTGTAAAAGTGTTCCCTTCTCTCCACATCCATGCCAGCATCTGCAGTTTTGAGATTTTGTGATGTGGGCCATTCATGCTGGGGTTAGATGGTATCTCAGGGTGGTTTTGATTTGCATTTCTCTAATAATTAGGGATGATGAGCATTCATGTTTGCTAGTCATTCGTCTGTCTTCTTTGGAGAAGGTTCTATTCATGTCTCTTGCCCATTGATATATGGGATTGTTGGCTTTTTCCACGTGGATTAATTTGAGTTCTCTATAGATCTTAGTTATCAAGCTCTTGTGTGATTCAAAATACGCAAATATCCTTTCCTATTCTGTAAGTTGTCTATTTGCTTTGGTTGTTTTCTCCTTAGCTGTACAGAAGCTTTTCAGTTTAATTAAGTCCCATTTGTTTATTTTTTTGTTGTTGTTGGAATTGCCACGGCAGTCTTCTTCATAAAGTCTTTCCCCAGGCCAGTATCTTCCAGTGTTTTTCCTGTTTTCTTTGAGGATTTTTATTGTTTCATGTCTTAAATTTAAGTCTTTTATTCATCTCGAATCAATTTTTGTGACTGGAGAAAGGTGTGGGTCCAGTTTCAGTGGATATCCAGTTCTCCCAGCACCATTTATTGAATAGGGAGTCTTTCCCCCACTGTATGCTTTTGTTTGTTTTATCGAAGATTAGATGGTTGTAAGATGTTGGTTTCATTTTCTGGTTTTCTATTCGATTCCAAGTGTCTATGACTTTATTTTTGTGCCAGCACCATGCTGTCTTGACCACTATGGCTTTGTAGTACAGCCTAAAATCTGGTATGCTGATGCCCCTGGCTTTGTTTTTATTACTAAGAACTGCCTTAGCTATATGCGTTTTTTTTCTGGTTCCGTATAAAACGCAGAATAATTTTTTCCAAATCTCGAAAGTACCATGTTGGTATTTTAATAGGGATGGCATTCAATCGGTAGATTGCTTTAGGAAGTGTAGACATTTTAACAATGTTGATTCTTCCCAGCCATGAGCATGGTATATTCTTCCATTTCTTAATATCCTCTGCTATTTCCTTTCTTAGGGTTTCATAATTTTCTTTATAGAGGTCCTTCACCTCCTTTGTTAGGTATATTCCTAGTATTTCATTTTCTTTGAAGCTATGGTGAAGGGAGTTGTGTCCTTAATTAGCCTCTCATCTAGGCTGTTATTGGTATATACAAAGGCAACTGAGTTGTGGACATTGATTTTATATCCTGAGACATTACTGTATTTTTTGATGACTTCCAGGAGTCTTGTGGTTGAGTCTTTGGGGTTCTCTAAGTATAATATAAGATTGTATCGTCAGCAAAGAGGGTGAGTTTGACCTCTTTTGCTCCCATTTGGATGCCCTTTGTTTCCTTGTCTTGCCTAACTGTGTTGGCTAGAACTTGCAGCACTATGTTGAATAGTAATGGTGACAGAAGACAACCTTGTGTGGTTCCAGTTCTAAGAGTAAAAGCTTTCAGTTTTATTCTATTCAGTAAAATATTAGCTGAATCAATTTTTGTGAGTGGAGAACTGGATATCCATATGTAAAAGACTAAACTGGACCCACACCTTTTTCCACTCACATAAATTGATTTGAGATGATGGGTTTGTCATAAATAGCTTCGATCAGTTTCAGAAATGTGCTGCGTATGCCTACACTCTTCAGTGTTCTAATTAGAAAAGGAAGCTGGATTTTATCAAATGCTTTTTCTGCATCTTTTTCTGCATCTTTCCTTTAATTTCTGAGATCTTACTATGCTATTGATCCTCATCTATTGAGAGGATCATTATGTTCTTTATTTTTGCTTCTGTTAATCCGGTGGATAACGTTTATGGACTTGTGTATGTTAAACCAGCCTTGTATCCCTGGGACAAAACCTACTTGATCATGATGTATGACTTTTTCAATGATAAACTGTAATCTATTGGCTAGGATTTTGTTGTGTTGTGTCCTTTTGCAGTATCCTTCATGTTTTGGTAGCTTGTTGTCTTCATTGTTGTTACGGTCAAGGAAGGTAATGATTTCCTATTTATTTCTTCCTGCACCCAACTGTCATTCAACAGAAGGTTGTTTAATTTCTATGCCTTTGTGTGGGCTTGAATGTTTTTTTGTTGGAGTTGAGTTCTACCTTTAGTGCCTTTTGGTCTGAGAAAATACAAGGTAAAATTTCAATTCTTTTGATTCTGTTGAGGTTTGTTTTGTGTCCCAGGATCTGAGCAATTTTGGAGAATGTTCCATGGGTCGATTAAAAGAATGTATGTTCTTTATCTTTGGGATGGAGGGTTCTATATGAGTCTATCAAGCATAGTTGTTCTAGGGTCTCATTTAAGTCCCTTATATCTTTGCTTAATTTCTATTTAGAGGATCTGTCCAGCTCTGTAAGAGGAGTGTTAAAGTCCCCTGTTATCATGGTATTAGAGGATATCATATTGCTCAGAGTGATTAAGGTGTGTTTCAAGAATCTGGGAGCATTTAAATTGGGTGCATAAATATTTGGAATTGAAACTTCTTCTTGTATTTTTCCCTTGACCAATATAAAGTGACCATCTTTGTCTTTTTTTACTTTAGTTGCTTTAAATCCACATGCATCTGAAAATAAGATTGCAACTCCTCTTTTCTTCTGAATTCCATTTACCTGAAAAATTGTCTTCCACCCCTTAACTTGGAGTTTTAATTTGTCTTTTGAGGCTAGGTGTGTTTCCTGCAGACAGCAAATGGATGGCTTGTGTTTTTTAATCTAGTCAGCCAATCTATGCCTCTTTAGTGGGGAATTCAAACCATTAACATTTATTGAGATAATTGATAAGTGTGGTAGTGTTCTATTCATCTTATTTTGTGAGAGTCTGTTGCTTAGTTTTATCTTTTGCATCATTGTGGAAGTTAGGTTCTGTCCTTTAATTTCTGAGATCTTACTATGCTATTGATCCATTGTGATGGTCAGTGTGTGGAGCAGGTTGAAGTATTTCCTGTAGAGCTGGTCTTGTGGCGAATTTCCTCAATGTTTGTATATCAGTATATGATTTGATTTCTTCATCAATTTTAAAGCTTAGCTTAGCAGGATATAAGATTCTGGGCTGGAAATTGTTCTGTTCATGTAGATTAAAGGTGGATGACCATTGTCTTCTTGCTTGAAAAGTTTCATTAGAGAAATCTGCAGTCATCCTGATGGATTTGCCCCTGTAGATCAACTGGCACTTACTCCTGGCAGCTTGAAGAATCTTTTGTTTTGTCTTGACTTTGGACAGATTCATTTCTATGTGTCTTGGAGAAGCTCGGTTAGAGTTGATGTGACCTGGGGTCTGATATTCCTCTGAAAGGAGTATGTCAGAATCTTTGGTGATCTTTGGGAAATTTTCATTTACAATATTCTCTAGTATAGCTTCCATTCCCCCGGGGCATTCTTCTTCCACTTCTGGGATGCCTATAACTTGTATGTTTGAATGGTTCATAAAGTCCCATAACTCTGTCAGTGAATGTTCTGCTTTCTTTCTCTTCTTTTCTGCCTCTTTAACTATCTGAGTTATCTCAAGAGCTTTGTCCTCTACCTCTGAGATTCGTTCTTCTGCATGGTCTAATCTGTTGTTGATTCTTTTCTGTTGCATCTCTAAGTTCCCTAATTGACTGCTTCAGTTCCTTCAGCTCTGTTATATCCTTTTTATATTCTTCATGTCTTTCATCTCTTATTTGACAGTTTTTAGATTTCCTTTTGGTTATTTTCTACTTTATCAGCAGTTTCCTTCATTGTTTCCATCATTTCCTTCAATGTTTTTATCTATATTCTAAGTCCCCTTTCTGTCATTTTTAACATTTCTTTATAGGTGGAATCCTCTGCAGTAGCTACCTCATGGTCCCTTGGGGGTGTTACTCTGGACTGGTTTCAACTCCTGGTTGCCAGGAGTTTTCTGCTGATTCTTCCTCATGAGTGATTTATTTATCTGTTTCCTTGCCTTAATTTTCCTTTCACTTCCTCTTGCTCTTTAAGTTGCCATGCCTCTGGACTAGGGTTTCAATGAGTCCTTTAGGTACAGGACCAGAAGGATGAGAAGATTGAAGAGCAAGAAGGGAAAAAAGAAAGAAAAAAGAGAAAGGAGAGGGGATGGGTAAAAGGGAATATTGACAAAAAGAAGAGAGACACAGAAAGAGGGAGACAGGAACAATATAGGTGCACAGTAGGGTACTTTGACCCAACCTTAACAACTCTCAACCTCTGGGGGTGCCAGGTTAGGTGGTTCCCTTGAGGTCAGCAGCTCTTTGCTAGACTGTTCAGACACAGTACCCCACCTCCACCAAGTAGAGAGGAAAGATAAAAATGCTATAAATCAAACCAAACAAGCAAACAGAAAACTTTATGGGATAAAATTGGGGGAAAACCCAAATAATAGGGGTAGAAACTCTAGCAAAAAATGAAGTTCTAATTGTTGAAAAAGGTAACAATGGAAAATTATATTTAAACTAGAAAAATAAAGAGAAGAGAGAAAGAAAAAAGAAAAAAATGTATAGGGAAAATGTTGAAATTAAAAAAACAAAAACAAAAACAAAGCAGTATATATATCTTGCTGGATGTTGTCTGGGCAACAGGTGATCTTCTGGGGTATGAGATGTTAATCACAATGCTGATACGGATATATGAGATGGAGACTGGAGGTCTCTGCTGATTTCTCAAACCCTACAGGGTGGAGAACCTAAATCCTCAGCCCGCTTAAAAGGCACTTTAAACTTCTAGCCTTGGCTAAGCAGAAGCTTTCCCAGGAAAGCACTTGTCACTGGGATCACTCCTGAAGTGGCTATTCACTTACCCAGTGTGCCAAAACCGGTATTACTCTATGCCCCTGATGGCCAAGAGTATAAGATGTCTCAGTCCCCACCTTTAGGCTGCTCAGTCACTAGATTACTTGCTCCCACTGGATCCTTGCTCTGCAACCCTGAGGGTGGAGCTAGCTGGGGCAGTTCTCCCACAAAGGCTCCGCGTGGCCCACAGCTGAACACTGTTAGCTCTGTCCCACTCAGTGGCTCAGTCTGAGGCCCTAGACAACATTTAAAGTCCTCTGCACTCTTGCCCAAGTTCTCCCAAGGTAGTTCAACTGAGTGCCAAGTCCAGAAAAAAACAAAACAACTCACAGGTAAGGCTTTTCCAGTTTGCAATCTCATTGTTGCTGTAGTTACAGCTGCCTGCGGGATTAGATTAAATGAACACATGCAACCACTTGCCAGTTCTCTACTGCTTTTGTCTTCCCATGGAGTCCAGAAGTCTCATGCTGACTTCCTGTGTCCCCAAAGGGATGTTTCTGGGCAGATCCCACCAGCTGGAGATGCCTGGAGTCTTCTCTCCTCAGACTCACCATGCCCATCTTGCTCCTCAAACCTCATTTTTACTTTTAAAAGCAAAATTTTTATCATATTAACCTGTACTCCCCTGGGTGTCTCTAAAGCTGTCTCTAAAAAACATTCCTGATTGACCAATTATTTACCCTATGGCAAACTAGAATTGGGTCACTTAACTTTAATAGTTCTGTATCCATTTTTAAGTGTCTTTATGTTATGTCACCAGGTATTTGCCCAATTTTCAAAACAACAACAAATAATTACACTTGGATAGCTTTTTTATGTATTTATGTAAAATATTTTATTGTTCACTTATTTGTATTCTTATTTATCTATTTATTTCTCTCACCCTGGGTGAGTGCCATGTTGTCATTGTAGTTTACAGCAACCTGACAATCTTGCACTCTAGTGATCCTCCTGCCTCTGCCTCCCCAGTAAGCTGGGACTACAGGTGCCCGCCACAAAGCTTGCCTAGCCTTTTCAGAGTAGAATAGCACAATGGATGCTTATTCCCCTCATCTCTATTTGCCAACTTTGAACATCCTGTTTTGCCTATTCCATCTTTTTCTCTATACTATAAACATTTGTCTCCTTTGCCAGATTGAATGAAGGCTGTCATGACACTTCTCTGTGACCAACTGTGTCAGGTCAAGGACAGTTTCCTTACTAAAGCACCCAGCCACACTTAGATAACATTACATCAGGAATGTGACTGTCATTATGGTTCTAGCTGAGAATTCCTCAGCTATCCTGGTATCCTGATCCCTGTGCTTTTCTACACTTTTGAGATTGAAATGCCTGTTCTTCCTTTGGCCATCCTGCCTCTTTAGCCTCCTTGGTTTGTTTGTTTATTTATTTATTTGCAGTTTTGGCCGAGGCTGGGCTTGAACCCACTACCCCTGATATATGAGACTGGTGCCCTACTCCTTGAGCCACAGGCACTGCCCTTATTTATTTATTTAATCATATCAGGACAACTATTTATTGCTGAATTTCCTGGAACAGTTATTTTGCTTTTTAGAAGACTCTGTGCCATGGATCAAAGTTTGATCTTTGTTCCAGTGTCTCAAAAAACTGCACAACTCTACCAACTATTTTCTCTCACAACCATTGTAGCCTCTCCCCATATTCGCTCTCTGTTTTCTCTGCCTCTTTCTTTTCTTTCTACTCCTCCCTTTGAAGGAAGAGAAAGCTACCATTATTAATTAAAGTGCAGTGAATAACATCCTTGGGATTTCCTTACAACCTTCACTTTGGAGGCAGAACACAGTACCAAAGAAATTCCTACTAATTGTCTTTTTTTTTTTTTCATTCATCCTGAGGGCATTGTGTTTATTTTTGTTGTTGTTAATCTTTTTTTGTTTGTTTGTTTTTATTGAATCATAACTGTGTACATTGATCCTTTTATGGGGTTCAGTGTATTGATTTGATATACAGTGTGAAAGGTTTACATTGCACTGATTAACACATCCATCACAATTATACTCTTTTCTTAATAGTTTTGAAATGTACCATCCTTCTGTGGTTTAGGGCATCACCCAAGCCTCTATACCTCATGACTGCTTTAGACCCCTCATGGGCAAACCCAGGACAGAAAGGCCAGATGCAGCTCAGGAAGCTTGAGAGGTGGCTTTGGCCCTTTATAAATGTAAAAGAAGGGAGTGTCCTCCACCAGCCCAGGTTGGGGAGTAACTCCAACTATCTGCTTCTCTGGGAATTGTTGGGTACAGGGAGCAGGTCCTTGTAGTCACATGGAAACCAACCACAGAAGATTGATTAAGAAGTACATGTTCTTGGGAGGCTGAGGCAAGAGAATCGCTTAAGCCCAATAGTTAGAGGTTGCTGTGAGCTGTGACACCACAACACTCTACCCAGGGTGACAGTTTGAGACTCTGTCTCAAAAAAAAAAAAAAAAAAAAAAGTACATGTGAGGTGGTGCCTGTGGCTCAAGGAGTAGGGTGTCAGCCCCATATACAGAGGGTGGCAGGTTCAAATCCAGCCCTGGCCAAAAAACTGCAAAAAAAAAAAAAAAAAAAAATACATGTGAAAAGCAGTTTAGAAGAAGGTGAGCCAAGAAGAATGCCCTCCAGCTAAAAGGAGATTTTGGGAAACATTTAAAAACAAAGTGGTCATAGGAACCCCTGAGAAGGAAACAGGGAAGTAAGGGAAAGACTGGGGCAAGAGGGGCTTGTAGGGCAGCTGATGCCCTGAAGTAGGTGGGGCCCTCAGAGCTCTCTATGGAAAGGCATGTCCTCCCATGGTTATAAATGTGTGGGGTTTGGTTTTCCTTGCAGCCCTGAAGTTTGTAGTCCTTGATGATCTGTTGACTTATAAGATGGTAACTATTGTTAGACTTTCTATACTTTTTTTTTTTTCCTCAGTTGCCTTTGGTAGAGTGCCATGGCGTCACACAGCTCACAGCAACCTCCAACTCCTGAGCTTAGGCGATTCTCTTGCCTCAGCTGGGACTATAGGAACCCGCCACAACGCCTGGCTATATTTTGTTGTTGTTGTTGTTGTTGTAGTTTGGCCGGGGCCAGGTTCAAACCCACCACTCTCCGTACATGGGGCCAGTGCCCCACTCACTGAGCCACAGGTTCCACCCGATACTGTTTTTTTTTTTTTTTTTTTAGATAAAGTCTCACTCTGTCACCCTGGGTAGAGTGCCATGGCATCCTAGTTCACAGCAACTTCAAACTCTTGGGTTTAAGAGATCCTCAGCTTTTGGGAAATCATTCTTGTGTTTCCCCCCATGTGCATGGTATTTTGAAATAAACCTTTCTCTTATTAATATACTATAAAAAGAGAGAGAGAGAGAGAGATCCTCAGCCTCCCCAGTAGCTGGGACTACAAACACCTGCTACCGTACCCAGTAGTTTTTCTATTTTTAGTCGAGACGGCTCTTGCTCAGGCTGGTTTGGAACTCCTAAGCTCAAGTGATCCTCATGCCTTGGCTCCCAGAGTTTTAGAGCCACTGCACGTGGCCCATGCTTTCTGTGTCTTAGCTAGCATTTTTCTGTGAAAATGAGCTCCCCCTGAAAAAAAACAGCAACAGTTATGTATTACAGTATTTATTTAGACTCTATCTCACTTTGTTGCCCAGGCTAGAATGCCATGGCATCATCATAGCTCACAGCAACCTCAAACCCCTGTGTTCAAATGGTCTTCCTGTCTCAGCCTGGCTAATTTTTCCATTTTTAATAGAGACAAGTTCTCACTCTTAATCAGGCTGGTCTCGAACTCCTGAGCTTAAGGGTTGAACGCCACCTGCTTTGGCCTCCCAGAGTGCTAGGATTATAGGCATGAGTGACCGTGCTGGCCAGTCCTTATTTTTATGTCTCTATTAGCCTCTGAGTACTTTCTTACCTTGTGGTCCAGTAACACATTCTGAGCTGATCTTGTACCTTGTACTTTTTTTAACCCTTGTCTTGGAATCAAACAATTTCTCCTGGAAGGCTTAGGTCCTTTTAGTAGAGAATAGTATGTAGACACCCAGATAAAGGCACCAGTAGTGTTCATTGCTCCAAGAGACAGACCTTGCCAGGAATGCCTGTGAAGTAGGTCTGTAGGAAGTGCTGAGCCCTGGCTCCAAGTGGAAATATGGGGTCTATTTATGATTCTTCACTTTTTGGCCTGCAGCCCCCACAGTGGGAGTGAGATGGTGACTGGTGGGTATCTTTGTGAGGGATGGTTACTCACATGGAGTGGGCTGAGCACAAGGTCCTGTGAAGTAGGTGCTTTTATTTTCTCTGTAAGATGGAACTTCCTTATCGTTACCCTTGATTTCTGTCCCAATTTATTTATTTATTTATTTATTTATTTATTTTATTTATTTTTTTAAGAGACAGAGTCTCACTTTATCGCCCTCAGTAGAGTGCCGTGGCATCACACAGTTCACAGGAACCTCCAACTCCTAGGCTTAGGCGATTCTCTTGCCTCAGCCTCCTGAGTTGGGACTATAGGTGCCTGCCACAACGCCTGGCTAATTTTTGTTGCAGTTTAGTTGGGGCCAGTTTTGAACCCGCCACCCTCGGTATATGGGACTGGCACCCTACCCACTGAGCCACAGGTGCTGCCCCCCAATTTTTTAATATTTTAATTTATCATGCTTGGAATTTATAGGCCTACTTAAATGTGTATATTTTAGTAATATACTTAAAATTTTAAAACTAAAGCCTAATATATGTGTTCTAAGAAGAGAACATAACTCTTATTGCAGTGCAATCTAGATTCTTTTGAAGGTCTAAATTTCCTTTGGAAATCTAAGTTAGTGAAAATGTTAATAACAGGTTTTGTTTTGTTTTTTTTTAAGACAAAGTCTCAAGCTGTCACCCTGGGTAGAGTGCCATGGCCTCATATCTCACAGCAACCTCCAACTCTTGGGCTCAAGTGATCCTCTTGCCTTAGTTTTTCTATTTTTAGTAGAGACAGGATCTTGCTTTTTGCTCAGGCTGGTCTTGAACCCATGAGCTGAAGTAATCCACCTGCCTCAACGTCCCAGAGTGTTAGGATTACAGGCCTGAGCCACTGCACACAGCCTGTTAATAGCATTTTTGTGATTTTATCTAGCAGTTGAACTGGTCTTGGCTACTATCTAGATGGTCCAACAGCTTTGAGTTCTGACCCTTTAAGGTGGAGATAGAAGGTGATTAATTGTATGTTTTAGATGTCATGCTATGGAGAAAACTGGATTTTGCTGAGGACTCTATCATCTCCTTGTCATACCTGGATCCAAGTGGTCTTTTCTTTAGATGACTGTAGTCTCAAATCAAGTAATTTTCTGTTGTGGGCATTTTTGTGTACTTTTCTTGTTATGGAAAGGAATCTAAGATTTTACCGTCATTGCTTTATTTCTAACATTTTGTAAAAATATTACCAGTAATCTGGCTTTTGTTATTGATATATGTCTTATATTATTTGATAGTATAAACTTTTTACTGGTTTGTTTCTTGTTTTTTCAGCTGCTGAGAGAGATGTGTTAAAGTCTACTGGGTAGTGTATGTGCTCTTTTCTAGAGTCTGTTTCTGGTTTACCCATATGTTGTGCTCTAGTGCCCCCAGGGACTGAACCAGGAAACTCGGGAATAGTGACACTTGCCTTTTTTGTTTTTTTTTTTCTTTTTAATTGAGACATAGTCTCACTTGTCACCCCAGTTAGAGTGCAATGACATCATCACAGCTCACTGCAAACTCAAACTCCCTTGCTTACGTGATTCTCCTGCCTCAGCATCCCAGAGTGTTTTGATTACAGGCATGAGCCACTGCTCCCAGCCTATTTTCTTCTAATTTTTTTTTTTTTAGAGACAGAGTTTTAGTTTGTCGCCCTCGGTAGAGTGCTGTGGCATCACTGAGCCACAGGGCCGCCCATTTTCTTCTAATTTTTACTGGTATATTTGATTTATCATTTAGACATTTTCTGTTAACTTTCTATTATATTAAATGATAATTAAGCTCTCCAGCTGTTCCCTGTCTTCTGCTGCATCCTCCCTATATAAGTTACTGTTTTTATTAAATAAAAGTTTACATAATGTAGACTTTGTAAATATCGTTCAATGAAAACTCAATTTGTGTTCTATGATTGCATTTTCTTTTTTGTACAACCTTTATAGTTTTTCCTGGAGTTATTCCCTTTCTTTTTAAATCATATACTTGCTGTGTATGATTAAACACCGCCATAATTTTTTTTTAAGTATTCATCTCCCTGTCCTTAAAACTCATCCTTAAAAGGGTGCCAGCCTCAGATACCAAGCCCCAGCCAAACTGCAACAAAAAAATATCTGGGTGTTGTGATGGGCGCCTGTAGTCCCAGCTACTTGGCAGGCTGAGGCAAGAGAATTGCCTAAGCCCAGGAGTTTGAGATTGCTGTGAGTTTTGATGCCACAGCACTCTACTGAGGGTGATAAAGTGAAACTTTGTCTCTGCAAAAAACAAAACTCTTCCTTAAGTCTGGGCAAGGTGCCTCATGCCTGTAATCCCAACATTCTGGGAGGCCGAGGCAGATGAATCCCCCTCAGGAGTTTGAGACTAGCCTGAGCAAGAGTGAGACCCCGTCTCTATTAAACATAGGTGTTGTGGTAGGCACCTGTAGTCCCAGCTACTGGGAAGGCTGAGGCAAGAGGATTGTTCAAGCTCAAGAGTTTGAGGTTGCTGTGAGCTGTGCCATGGCACTCTACCTAGGACAGAGTGCAACTATGTTTGAAAAAAAAAAAAAAGAAAGAAAAAGAAAACCCAAAAACTCTCTCTCTCTCTTTTTTTTTTTTTTAAGAGGCAGAGTCTCACTTTGTCATCCTGGGTAGGGTGCTATGGTGTCACAGCTCACAGCAACCTCTAGCTCTTGGGCTTAGGTGATTCTCTTGCCTCAGCCTCCCGAGTAGCTGGGACTACAGGCGCCTGCCACAAAGCCGGGTTATTTTTTTGCTGCAGTTTGGCTGGGGCCGGATTTGAACCCATCACCCTTGGTATATGGGACTGGTGCCCTACTCACTGAGCCACAGGCGCCACCCCAAAAACTCATTCTTAATATATGGCTTCTGTTATTTATATATTTACGTAGTTACTTTTCCCTTAGAAAGAGAAAAAAACAAACAAACAAAAAAAAAATGCCCCGGAAAACCTGTGTTTTAATATCATCTTCCTTTTCTTTTCTGCTGTTTGGACTCATCTTTTAACTCTCTCTCCTTGGTACCTAAATTTTCTTTCTGGGTAGAAGTCTTTTCTTTTACCTTTCTTCCCTTGGAGCTCTCGTAGAATCTTCCTTTTTTCTGTCATTGCTGGTGCTCTTAATTTTTTGCATTGCAGTAATCATATACTTTAAGAAGTTTTCCCGAGTTACTTGCAGCAACTTGAAGTTGCTGTGAGCTGTGACACCATGGCACTCTACCCAGGGTGACAAAGTGAGACTCTGCCTCTTTAAAAAAAAAAAAGAGAGAGAGAGTTTTTGGGTTTCTTTCTTTTTTTTTTTTGAAACATAGTTGCACTCTGTCCTAGGTAGAGTTTTCTTTGGTCTCATGCTGTTTTTTTTTTGTGTGTGTGTGTGAATATTTATTTATTTATTGTTGCCCTCAGTAGAGTGTTGGGGTGTCATAACTCACAGCAACTTCAAACTCTTTAGTTCGACTGATTGTCTTGCCTCAGCCTCCCAAGTAGCTAGGACTATAGGTGCCTGCCACAATGCCCAGCTATTTTTTTTTGGGGGGGGGGGGGACAGAGTTTTACTTCGTTGCCCTCCATAGAGTGCAGTGACATCACAGCTCACAGCAACCTCCAGTTCTTGGGCTTAGGCGATTCTCTTGCTTCAGCCTCCCAGTAGCTGGGACTGTAGGCGCCAGCCATAATGCCCGGCTATTTTTTGTTACAGTTTGGCCAGGGCAAGGTTTGAACCTGCCACCCTCGGATATGGGGCCGGTGCCCTACTCACTGAGCCACAGGTGCCGCCCCCCAGCTAATTTTTTTTAGAGATGAGGTCTCGCTCTGGTTCAGGCTGGTCTTGAACTCGAGCTCAGACAGTCCACCCGCTTCAGTCTTCCAGAATGCTAGGATTATAGGTGTGAGCCACTGCACCTGGTCCAAATTTTCCCTTTTTGATGGAATACATTTTTTGTATTCTAAGAAAGTGTGTGTGGATGGTCAGTTTGGGTCCTTGCAGTTTAGAGAATGCTCCCTTTCTATCTTCACACTTAATCGATGATTTGGCTGGGTATAGAATTTTATCTTGGGCTGAATGTGATGGCTCACGCCTGTAATTCCAGCACTTGGGAGGCCGAGGTGGGTGGGTTGCCTGAGCTCACAGGTTCGAGACCAGTGTGAGCCAAAGCAAGACCCTGTCTCTAAAAAATAGCTGGGTGTTGTGGTGGCATTGTCTTGCCTTAGCCTCCCAAGTAGCTGGGACTATAGGTGCCTGCTGCAACGCCCAGCTGTTTTTTTGGTTGTAGTTGTCATTGTTGTTTAGCTGGCCTGGACTGGATTTGAACCTGCCAGCCTCGGTGTACGTGGCTGACGCTGTAACCACTGTGCTACAGGTGCTGAGCCTATTTGGTATCTTTTTAAGAAGATCTTGGGGATAAGAGTTGGGAGTTGCTGTGAGCTGTGACATCACGGCACTCTACCCAGGGTGACAGCTTAAGACTCTGTCTCAGAAACGCAAAAGAAGATCTTAGGGGCTCTCTCAGTCACTTTTGAACCTTATTTTGTTTTGTAAATGAATTTCCCTCTTTGTCAAGGAGCATGGTGGGGATAAAAAGGGATGATTTATTTTGAGATTAACAGACTCCAACATTATTGGAGAAAACAATTACAAAGCAGCAGTAGATTTGCCTAATTTCACCCCAAATTCTAACTTTCATGTTCTAATATTTATTTTAAAATCTAGGTCAGAAAAAGAGTGCACGCCAGTATCATGTACAGTTCTTTGGTGATGCCCCAGAAAGAGCTTGGATATTTGAGAAGAGCCTTGTAGCTTTTGAAGGAGAAGGACAATTTGAAAAATTATGCCAGGAAAGTGCCAAGCAGGCACCCACGAAAGCTGAGAAAATTAAGGTGACAGATGACTCTTTAGTATTCCATATACTTTTAGACCCACAGTTTTAATTTTAATTTAAACTTTTTATTACATGTATTTATCTGATTTTGCACTTATGGTTACTTGAAATATTATAATGTCTTTTTTTTTTTTTTTTTAAATCAAGGTCTTGCTTTGTGGTGCAGGTTGGAGTGCTGTGGTAGGATCATAGCTCACGGCATCCTCGAACACCTGAGGTTGAATGATCCTTAGCCTCCTGAGTAGCTGGGATTAAAGACAGAAACCAACACACCTGGCTAATTTTCAAAAATTGTTTTGGTAGAGATGGGGTTTCTCTGTGTTGCCTAGGCTGGTCTCAAACTCTTGGGCTCAAGTAATTATCCCTCCTTGGCCCCCAAAAGTGCTAGGATTACTATAATAGCTTTTTTTATGTTTGTCATTCTTTACTTTTGCCCAAATATGCAGTGTTTTAAAATATGACAAGTTTCTTTGAAGACGATTTTTTTTCACTCATTGATGACTCCTACTGATAATTTGTTTTACAATTTTTATTTCCTTTTATTTATATACATATATGTACATATAAACATAAGTTAACATGATTAGAATTAATTTTTGGTTTAAAGAAATAATAGTTATTGTGGGCTGGGCGTGGTGGCTCATGCCTGTAATCCTAGCACTCTGGGAGGCTGAGAATGGGCAGATCACTTGAGCTCACAAGTTCGAGACCAGCCTGAGCCAGAGGGAGACCCCGTCTATTTAAAAATAGCCAGGCACTGTGGCAGGTACCTGTAGTCCCAGCCACTTGGGAGGCTGAGGCAAGAGGATCACTCAAGCCCAAAAGTTTGAGGTTGCTGTGAGCAATAACGCTGTGGCACTCAACCCCAGGGCGACTGAGTAAGACTCTGTCTTAAAAAAAAAAAAAAAAGTTATTATGTTGGGCTGAATTCTGTCTGAAATCTTCTAAATTAATTGTGTTTTATAGTTTTTGATCCCTAAATATCTGAAATTGTGAAAGTATGCTTTTTTAAAATGAGTTAACTTTTATGTTTATGTAACAAACTTATAATGTCTTATGTTTTTCTTTTCAGCTCTTGAAACCTATTTCAGGGAAACTGAGGGCCCAGTGGGAAATGGGCATTGTTCAAGCAGAAGAGGCTGCGAGCATGTCGGTAGAGGAGCGGAAAGCCAAGTTTACATTCATCTATGTGGGGGACCAGCTTCATCTGAACCCTCAAGTGGCAAAGGAGGCTGGCATTGCTGTGGAGTTTTCAGGAGAAATGGCAGGATCCTCAGAAGTCAGTGAGGAAGCTGCTGAAAACCCCAAGATTGTGCGAGAAGAGGCCATTCCTGTGAAGAGAAGGCGGAGAACCAAACTGTCTGGGTCTGCTGAAAATCAGGAGAGTGATCCTAGCACGGGAAGGAACACTCCCCAAAAGATGGCAGAGGCAGACTCCAAAAGAGGAGTAGGGTCTCCTTCTGGGAGGAAGAAGGCCATGGCCTCCGCTCCACGAAGCAGGAAGGGAGATGCAGCATCCCAGTTTTTGGTCTTCTGTCAAAAGCACAGGGATGAGGTCAGTGCTCTGACAGTTTCCAAGTTAGTGGGTTTCATGCCAGACTTTTTCTGCCCTTGCAGAGCATCACTTCATCACTCTGCACCTGTTTCTCCTCACTGTCAACAGTCCATAGTGAGCATTGCATAGATTTTAGGTCTGATTAAATACCTTTAGGGTATAGCCGTCTTGACCCTTGGGCAAAATAATTTGCCTTTGAACTGGATTTACTAAAGTGTTCCTCCCAATGTGGGTGAGAAGATACAAGGAACAGTGGGAAGGGAGTTTCATTGGTCTTGCCTTTCTGGGAACCTGAGTTTTTCCCTTAACATCTAACTTTGGGTTAGCGTTTCTGCAGCTAGCTTTTTTGAAGCTTCCTCCATTATGGAGTGTGCTCATTTATAAAACTGACTGTATTTACTAGCATTGAGTACTAATTTGCCATGTATAATAATGTCTACTTTTTGGCCCAAATTTTTGACGGAAAAATAAGGATGTACGTTATATATAGATAGTACTAATTTCATATTTATATAAATGTTTTAAATTCTTTTATTTATGCTTATGTATTAAAAGTGTAACTCTAGAAAACAATAATGATTTCCATATGGTAATTGTGGTATATGGAACATGGTAATTGTGCCCTCTTCACACTACCCTCTCCTGCCTCCTCACTGGGCATTCACCACAGCTGCAGGAGCCTCAGCCTACCCAGGCAATTATGCCAAGTGCCACCACCTCTGCTGCTGGCACTTTGGAAGCAGGTATGCTGCTGGTGGCAATGTAACCATTAGCTTTGGGACCTTGGCAAAAGGAGGACAAAAGTGGCTGTGCAGTGGCGCCTCCTTCTCCCTTGAGAGGTACAAGGCGTGGAGAAGCTGGGAGCAAGCCCAGGTGGGAGGTGAGAGTGGTCTGGGGATAACCTGAATACCCAGCAGCCCTCAACTATCTCCTCCTGACCCACCCTTGTCCCCACATTCTTTCCTGAGGGACTTATTGCCCAGGAAGTTGGTGTGAGGGGCCTAGGCTCCTGACAGTAAACTCCTCCCCATTCTGGGCTCTCTCATCTCTCATGCAACTGGCCTTATTCTGAGGCCCCCAGAACTGTATGCTGAGGAGGATCCCTGAGCTAGGGTCTGAGATACCTTGCGCCTCAGTTCCCACGAAGTTTCTGTCTGTGATGGCATCTGGTAGTGGAGCACGAAAGCCAGGGGGTATCTGAGCCCTTAGATTGTACTTTTGAGCCTACGACTTGTCTGAACTCCCAAGGTGTTGAGTTGGTATAATTTCCCAAAGTTGCCAGTGGGAAGAATCATCTAAGATGCCTTTTTTTTTTTTAAGAATTTTATTTATGGCTTGGCATCTGTGACTCAAGCAGCTAAGGCACCAGCCACATACACCTGAGCTGGTGGGTTCGAATCCAGCCTGGGCCGCTAAATAACAATGATGACTGCGACCAAAACATAGCTGGGCGTTGTGGTGGGTGCCGGTAGTCCCAGCTACTTGGGAGGTGGAGGCAGGAGAATCGCTTGAGCCCAGGAGTTGGAGGTTGCTGTGAGCTGTGACACGACAGCACTCTATCCAGGGCAACAGCTTGAGGCTCTGTCTGGGGGGGTGGGGGGGGAATATCTATATATATATCTATATATATATATATATATTTATTTATTGAGACAGAGTCTCATTATGTTGCCCTTGGTAGAGTGCTGTGGCGTCACAGCTCATTGTAACTTCAAATTCTTGAGCTCAAGCAATTCTCTTGCCTTAGCCTCCCAAGTAGCTGGGACTACAGGCACCCACCACAACGCCCAGCTTTTTTTTTTGCAGTTTTTGGCCTGGGCCAGGTTTGAACTGGTCACTTCCAATATATGGGGCCGGCGCTCTACTCCTTGAGCCACAGGTGCTGTGCGCCCCCCCCCCCCCCCCAGCTACTTTTTTGTTGCAGTTGTCAAGGTTGTTTAGCTCGCTGGTGCTGGGCTCGAACCCCCCAGCCTTGGTGCATGTGTCTGGTGCCATAACCACTGTGGTACAGGTGCCGAGCCTAAAATGCTTGTTAACAGAACAGGTACCCAGGTCTTTCTCCTGAAGAGGTGATTTAATGTATTTGGGTATGGTTCAGAGAGTACTAATCCCCTGGGTGATTTGTAGGCACTTCCAAGTTTGGGAAAGGCTGGTGTTGTTTATTTTGATGTTACTGAGTGCCCATGGTCTACATGGCTCAGAGAGATCATGGTCTAGTCACTAAACAGAAATGTAAATGCAGGGTACTTCACTGGGGTGTCATCAGGGAAGGCTGATGACATCCTCCTCAGCAGGGTGTCCTGGGGGCCTCAGAGTGGGGCCAGTTGAGCGAGAGCCGAGGCAGCCCAGAAAGGGCAGGGATCTATCATCAGGAACCCTGGGCAGACAGGGCCAGTCCTGTCCCCAAACACCAAGTTCCCAGGCAATAAGCCCATTGGGTTCTCAGCAGACTGTCCATGGCCACATTTCCACCAGTGGACAGAGGTGGGATAGGAAATGAGAGGACATGGGGATGAGGGTGGCCCGGGAGGGGACAGCTCAGGTCATCCAGACCACTCTCATCTGCCTCTTGGACTCACTCCCAGCTTCTTCCATAGCAGTTAGCACTGAACCTCATGCCTCTCAAGAGAGGAGGTGCCAATTCTACCCCGATTTAAATAATTAAAATGAAAGATTTATTTTTCTTGAAAGTTTGGGCCAAAAACATGGGTGAACGTTATACATGGCAAGATATAGTATGTTGAAGACGTGTTTCCATGGTATTTAAAAAGCAATATCATCAAAGCATTTAAATAATTTTCTTAATCATTTTCATAAAAT
This sequence comes from Loris lydekkerianus, assembly GCA_963574355.1. Classification (NCBI taxonomy): domain Eukaryota; kingdom Metazoa; phylum Chordata; class Mammalia; order Primates; family Lorisidae; genus Loris; species Loris lydekkerianus. The sequence goes on from CAUYPK010034449.1 coordinate 18,498, forward strand.
ATACAATCTATTAAGTACATAGGCTCAATTCCATTTTAAAGAACCAAAAGAATTAGGCTTTCCATTTTTGGTTATGCTATTACTTGAAGTGAGCGCATTAAAGTCTAGGGCTTAAAAGCCTTTTTTTATAGTGTTCATTTCACGTAAGTGGGTGGAGAGATTAATAATTTTGTTTTTATTTACAGAAAAGCCAGCAATTTTGAAGAACAGTGAGGATATCTCCTCAAGGCTGTTCTGTTCTCCTGATTCTCTTTGTCATTTTTATACTCTTACAGTAGAAGTAAGCATCAGCAGTGTCATTAATCATCATAGTATTATATATTAAACAGATTTTTTTCTCATAGGTTAAAGGTTACACATCTATCTTGATGTGGTTGCATATTCACAGATTTCCCTCTAGACTGAATTTATAGTTGTCACCACTCCATGTACTTTGTGCACATGGTCTTTGACTGATACCAGGGTCTTTGGAGTGTCCGGTTTCCTAATTTTATTTGTAACAGAAAGTTTTATACACAAATAAACAACTCCAGATGGTGGCGCACGGGCTTATCCAGCCCAAGCAAGCCTGTCCAGCTGTGCCTGGTACGTAATGGTTATTTAGGACAACAGTGGCCACTTTAAACTTCCTACTCTTACTGTTTACAGGTATATATTTATGACTCCTCAATTTTTTTGACATAGAAATAATGGCTGTGTTTAAAGTATTAATTTTGGGATTATAAGGCACTTTTGTCATTGTTGAGACAGTGTCTTACATTGTTGCCCAGGATAGAGTGCGGTAGCATCAGTCTAGCTCACTGCAACCTCACACTCCTGGGCTCAAGTGATCTTCCTGTTTCAACCTACCAAGTATCTGGTACTACAGGCATGAGCCACGATGCTTAGCTAAGTTTTCTTTTTTCTTTTTAGTAGAGATGAGGTCTTTCTCTTGCTTAGGCTGGTCTTGAACTCCTAAACTCAAGTGATCCTCCTGCCTTAGCCTCCCAGAGTATTAGGATTACAGCCATGGCACCCAGCTATAGGGCACTTTAGTTGAAAACCAACACAGTGAGTAAACAGGAAAGCAAGCATGTTTTGTACACAGCAACATACACAGCAACATATTAGGAGGCCTAATGGGAGGGCCTCCCTAACCCCAACATGGCTATTTTTTTGTTTGTTTGTTCGTTTTTGTTTTTTGTTTTTGGTCGGGGGCCATGTTTGAACCTGCCACCTCTGGTGTATGGGGCCAGCGTACTACTCTTTGAGCCACAGGTGCTGCCCCATGGCTATTGTTGTGTGTGGCCAGCCAGTGTCCGGTAACCAGTACTGAAGTGTTAAAAAATTTGTTTCTTTGTGTTATGTCTTAGATTGTATTATTAATAGTTTGTATCTTTAAAATTTATCGTCATCCTCTGACAAATTAACATGTCTTTGAAATCTTGGCCCCTATGGTTATGAATCAGTAATAAGTAGTCTAGTGCAGCCTCATTTTCGAAGACTGCTTCTTTAACCTGTCCTAATTCTGTACTAATAGCATTTATAGCTTGAGAAGTAGCATTTAATCTGTGGATACTGTTATCACTCACGTTAATTGGGGGCAGTGGTAAATGAGGGTAGCAGGCTGCAAAGAAATGTACTGCATTTGGGGTGCCTGGGAAAGGCGCCCTGTGGATCTGAAGCCCTGTGCAGGAACCTTTACTGGATGAGAGTCTGAGGTGCCCCTTGATGCTTGGAGAGCTCAGCAGTGGGTGCAACAGGCAAGACAGAGCCCCATGGGCTTGGGAGGGGAGTGACAGAGGCCAGGAATGCCCAGTCAGGGGCAGGTGGGAATGTTTTCCCCTAGGAAAACCCCAGTGAATGCTGGGGTCAGAGGCAGAGTTGGAACTGCAAAAGATATCCTGGTGGCAGGAGGCCATAGACAGGCTGGGGGGACTGCAGGTGGGATTCACCTTGTCTGGAGCAGTGGTGGGTGAGTAGTGTTGGTATCCAGGCAGGGGGATAGCAGCAGCAGGAAGAAGGCTGGAAGGGTGGTCACTTGACTTGTACAGGTGGCAGGGGAGGCCACGAGAAGCTGTCTGTGTGACTGCCTTGTGAGTAGGGGTTTGGGTTTTGGGCCAGAAGTTACCTGTGTTGGCTGCACATTGGAAGAAGAGTCTCTTTGGGTTACACATTAAATACACAAATGCTAACAAAAGCTGATAAGCTAAACATACTTTTTTGTGATATCCAACACCTCAGATAAGCAAAACAGTCCTCAAATAATCTACATGTGGCTCCATGGGCTGCAAGTTGGACACTCCCAGGTGAGTGGTGATGGTGACCAGTGACGTTAACTCTCTGATTGTGTACCATGCCAGGTAGCATGTTGCTGCCCCTGCTTCCCAGAGGACAGATGGAGACAACACCTTCACTTGCCCAAGTTCACACAACTGCTGAGAGTGAGCTGTTACCTGGCTGGGTATGGTTTCAGAGTATGCTGGCCAGTGCTCTCAGCCAGTGGGCAGTCTGTTTTCAGAACCTTGTGGGCAGTGAGGTGTCTGTCCTGACTGCTCAACTCGGTTGCCAGAGCCTGGAAACAGCTACAGATAGCACAGAAACAAACACGTAGCACCATGCTCCAATACAGCTTTGTTCATGGACATAGATATTTGCTTTTGTTTTCTCTCTTAAAATTTCAGATGAATGTGATGGCATAATTAGGTTACAGTGTTTGTATTTGTTAGGTAGAGTCCCTGTTGTGGTTGTGTTCCACACCCAGGAGATGTGCCATGTACTATTACATTGTGCCCATTAAGTGGGAGTATACCAATCCCCTTCTTCCCTTTCCTTCCCCTTCTCTCCCTCCTTCCCCTTCCCTCTCCAATGGGTCATGTGAGATGTGATGGGGCAGCAGGGGTGGGGGTGGGGGAGAGGCAGGATCAGACTTAAGGCCTGTGGCTGCCAGTGAAGCAGGCAGTGGTTTGGTGCATTTGAGTTTTCTCTTTGGGAGGGGGGCATGTATTAGATCATCTACTGGCTTCATATTAGTATTGAGTACATTGGATACTTACTTGCTTTTCTATTCTATTCTATTCTATTACTTACTTGCTTTTCTTTTCCATTCTTGTTATACTTTACTAAGAAGAATGTGTTTCAACTCCATCCAGGATGCTAATATTTGAATTGCCTATGAATTTTGTATATCATTAAATATTCTTTTGATTTTTTTTTTTTTTTGAGACAGTCTTAAGCTGTCATCCTGGATAGAGTACCATGGCATCATAGCTCACAGCACACCCTCCAACTCGGGCTCAAGCAATCCTCTTGCCTCTATTTTTTTTCTATTTTTAGTAGAAATGGGGTCTCGCTTTTGCTCAGGCTGGTCTTGAACTTACAAGCTCAAGCTATCCACCCACCTTGGCTTCCCAGAGTGTTAGGATTATAGGCGTGAGCCACTATGCCCGGCTTCTGAATTTTTCAAACATTTAAAAGTATAAAAACCATTCTTAGCTCATGGGTTGCACAGAAACAGATTGGGTCAGATTGGACCCTCTCCCCTGCTCTTAGTACCTGTGGCTTTCAAATTGGGGGCCACATTAGCAGCCCATGAGAAACTTTAAAAGCAGTTGTGCCAGGCCTGCTGGATTGGGTTGGTCTTGGGTAGGACCCATAGGTGTTTAAACTCCTGGGTTGTCACCATGTGCAGCCAAGGTTGAAGGCCCAGTGTTGGGACCTGCATGGGCACATGAATCTCCTAGAGACCTTGTGAAAATGCAGATTCCTTTGCAGGGCTAGAGCAGGGCTTGAGCAGGACTTGGAAGCCTAAGTTTCTAGTATACTCCCAAGGGCTGAGACCAGCAGCCCCATTGTGGCTGAAGGGCCAGGGAAGCCCTGTCTCTTGACTGTACAGTGGTTGTTTCCATGCGTTGGCTTGGCCTATCACAGATCTGGGCATACGCTGCTAGGTGTACTACTTTTACTGCCCACCCAGGGCTCATATCTGGAAGGTAGGCGTGGGGAGAGTCAGCCTGAGGCTCACCTCCATGCTCAGAGGGGCTTTTCCGAAGGACTCACACTACAGTTGGTTTTTCAAGGATGCCTAGAAACCATGTCTTACAAATGATTTAATGATTTTGGAAAAGTATGTATTTTTCTCTTTCTGTATTTATCATTCTCTACATTTACATAAGTATGGTTGCATTGTTTTTATTGGCACTATTTTCATTTATGAGTTTTCAGTAAGTCACACTGAAAACTCAATTAAATACTGTTGTTCTGTTTTGTTTTGTTTTTTTCTTTTTTTGAAACAGAGTCTCACTATGTTGCCCTCAGTAAAGTGCCGTGACATCACAACTCACAGCGACCTCAAATTCTTGGGCTCAAGCGATTCTCTTGCTTCAGCCTCCCAAGTAGCTGGGACTACAGGTGCCTGCCACAATGCCCAGCTATTTTTGTTGTTGTTGTTGTTGTGATTTTTGTTTAGCAGGCTCAGGCTGTGTTTAAATCTACCAGCCCTGGTGTATGCGGCTGGTGCCCTAACCATTGTGCTACAGCCACCAGGCCTGCTATTATTCTTTGAAGCCTTTATGGGACATAGTTTCATGGTGTGGGAATAAAAAGCCACACACTAAGATCTGAAGGGCCATACATTTGATCTGAGCAAAACCAAACCAAACTGAGTTTTGTGCGTTTAACCTCCTTCCTACACCCCTTTCCTGTGTTCACAGGTGGTTGCTGAGCACCCAGATGCTTCAGGTGAAGAGATTGAAGAATTGCTTGGATCCCAGTGGAACATGCTCAATGAGAAACAGAAAGCACGTTATAACACCAAGTTTGCCCCAGTGACCTCTGCCCTATCTGAAGAAGATTCCGGTAAACATAAGACCATGCTAGTGTCCTCTCCTTAGGTACAACGTATGCAGTGTAGCAGACTGAGCTCTAGTCTTGAAACTGTAGGGACAAGTGTCCGTCTCCACAGCTCTGACCCATGGTGTTTGGGCCAGCAGTTAGGGTGCCTGTGGTCACAGTAAAAGCAACTTCTGCTGTCTGCGTTTCCCCTGCTGGTTGTGAGAGCTGCTCTGTATGACCCTCTGGCCTGTGGGTCAGGCACTGCCATCACTGCTGCCAGTGGGTCATGTGAGGTGTGATGAGGTGGCGGGAGGGGCGGGGAGAGGCAGGGTCAGACTTAAGGTCTGTGGCTGCCCGTGAAGCTGCCCTTCCTACGCTACTCAGAGTTGCCCTGCCAGTCTCGACATGCACTGCCCTAGCACAGGGGCAGTTCCTGGCCTGTTGGCTTGAGAGCTTACAGAATGAGAAAGGTGACTGGGCTGTGTGCCACAGTTGTGTGTCACTTAACGCGTTGCCTTAGTGTTAGAAATTCAGACAGATGGCCATGCTGCTTCTTTCTGTAGGAACACCTGCTGCCTCATTCTATGTAGAGGCATAGTACTTGGGATGTGCTTATGTGAAGAGCTGAGAATTCACCTCACCTTTGGGAAGACGAGGGTACAGGTTGATGCTGCCACTGGCAGGTGTCTGTGTTAATGAGTGGGTGCTGAGGGAAGGCTCTGGGGAGTTAGACTTCTTGGGCTGTTTGGTGCTCATGCTTGGGCAGTGGCTGAGTGGATCTTACCATCCCCCACTCTGTGGGCCTCTCCTGACGCCGCCTGTATGGCATAGGAGCAGAATGTGCTGAGGGCTGCTTGCCAGTCCCCAGGTGCCCTTGGTCTCTGCACCCCAGCTCTCTGCTTGCCTGATTCTCCTCTAGTAGTAACCTCAGGCCCAGATCCATGGTGAGCCTTTGCACGTGTTGGTCCAGAACAAGGGCACTTGTACCTCTGCCCAGGCCTTGAGACTTAGCATTTTTGGGTTGGTTTGTTCTGTCTCAACAATAGTGAGGCTTTGGGAGGACAGTGTCTTTGTATAAGATATCTGAAAAGTCTGTTAGTGAAAAGCCCTAGGCCTTTGTAAAGTAGTCAAGCAAATGAAAATACTGGGTTTGTGGTTAAAATAAACATTGGTGGTTCAGTGCCTGCAGCTCAGTGAGTAGGGCACTGGCTACACGTACCAAAGCTGGTGGGTTCGAGCCTGGCCTGGGCCTGCTAAACGACAATGACAACTGCAACCAAAAAATAGCCAGGCATTTAGTAGGGACCTGTATTGTCCAAGCTACTTGGGAGGCTAAGGCAAGAGAATCTCTTAAGCCCAAGAGTTTGAGGTTTTCTGTGAGCTGTGACGCCACGGCACTCTATCAAGGGCAACATAATGAGACTCTGTCACTAAATAAATAAATAAATAAAAATAAACACTGGTGTGTTCAAATTCATCACCTTTCTAGAATATGCACTCTTCTCTTGATATCTTTCTAGGTCATTATTTGGACACTTTAGGTCTTGATTAGCTGGTATTCCTGTGAACACCTAATTCATGGCAAAGGCAAGCAAATTTGTAAAGAGCCCTTAACTTACAGATACAAATATAGTGTTGCTACTTAAAACAATTCTTTAAGGAATTGTATAAATAATGGCAAGTTGTATATATATTTTTTGTTGTTGTTGCAGTTTGGCGGGGCCAGGTTCGAACCCATCACCCTTGGTATATGGGGCTGGCGCCCCACTCACTGAGCCACAGGTGTTGCCCATATATATACATATATACATATATATATATATATATACATATATATATATATATTTTTTTTTTAGAGTTCAGTTTAAATTCCCTAAGTCTTTAAATGTTAGCAAGATATTTATTTTAAAAACAATGTGTTATACAGAGTGTCCATAAAGTTTGTGTGCAATTTGCTATGTCAAACTATTTTATTTTATTTTATTTATATTTTCTTGAGACAGAGTCTCAAGCTGTTGCCCTGGGAAGAGTGCCATGGCGTCACAGTTCACAGAAACCTCCAACTCTTGGGCTTAAGTGATTCTCTTGCCTCAGCCTCCCAAGTAGCTGGGACTACAGACACCTGCCACAGTACCTGGCTATTTTTTTTTGTTTTTTGTTGTTGTAGTTGTCATCATTGTTGTTTGGCAGGCCTGGGCTGGATTCAAACCTGCCAGCTCCGGTTTATGTGGCTGGTGCCCTAGCTGCTTGAGCTACAGGCGCTGAGCCGATGTCAAACTATTTTAAATTCCACACGACCTTTATGTCCACCCTGTACTTTGATTTCAGGCTATAATACATTGAACTATAATTATAACAAATACCACTGAAAAACTTGTAGATTAGATAGATCAGTTGAGAGTTAATCTGTAAGATGTAAGCCCTGGAAATCTATAAAGTTACAGGGATCTATCATGGGCTGTGTTTATGCACTGAATGTCCTGGGTTTCAGTGCCTTGGAAAGCAGCTTTCATTTGGAGTGTTTTTTATGGAAATTTCCCCCACTCCCTATTTCAAGGTAACTTTAATGGGAAAAAAAGAAACCACACAAAGAGGACACAGGAGCCTACAGATGATATTGAAGTTGGGGACGCGCCTAGGAAAAGACTCAGGACAGACAAGCACAGTCTTCGGAAGGTAATTGTGTCTGGGTTTGCCTGGCCTGTCAGAACATGTCCTGGGACTTTTGGGGCCTTCTTTTCCCTACAGAAGAATGCAGACAGGACACAGGAGTAGTCTTCTTGGTTCTCCCTGGGGTGGCACTAAGCAGTGAGGCTTGCTTTTCTCACAGAATCCCATTGAGAAAGTGAGTTCTTATCATCCTCAGATGTTAAGAGAAATTGCTGATTCTGTGCTATTAAGAAAACAAACATCCAAGTGCTTTGAGTAATTCTTGAAGTTTAGATTGGGCAAAATTATATATTAAAAATGATTCTCACCTATAAGGCTTATTATTTAAGGTATAACTAATGAGTTGACCTGAAAGTCCATTAGAGATACATGTTATACTTCATCAAAAAGTTAAAGAATTCATTAAAGGCATTGAAAATAGATTTATGGATTCATTTAGTTTATTAGTAATTTACGTTACTGTTTACTCACGTTACTATTTATGCAGCATGGAAACCAAGGCTGGAACAGCATGGAAACCAAGGCTCAGCTTCACATAGAGGTTGCCACAGGGCTGCAGACACCAAGCATATTCCCAGCATGTATCAAAGGACCGGGAGAGGAGTGAAACTGACCAAGGCCCATAGGTCCAGAGAAGCAGGGGTACTCTGTCTAGCAGTGCCACTCATGCATGTAACAGAGCAGAGCTCTTTTTGAGTGTATAATGTGGTGCCAGTTACCTCAACCATCTTGGACGCCCAGTTAACTTTTCCCAGTCTGAAAGTTTAAATAGACTTTGAACTTTATATTTGAATTTATATTTATTCAGTAATAGTTCTGCCAGGGAAGGCGTGTAGTAGCTTTTGAGTAAAGCTGTCTTTTACTGATCTGAATTAAATGTTGTTTTAATTGTTTTATTTTGAAGAATGGAAAATAAACCTCATATATTAAAGTATAAATATGTGGATACCCCATCTTCTATCTTATTTCTTTAAAGTAGTATTTGCTGTTCAGGGAAGTGTTGGCACTCTTCTGGGCCACGTGCCATCAGATGGGGTTGTTCAGTGACCAAAGTGTGCAGCAGTGAATGAGGTAAAATTCACCTGTAGTTGCGATAGTTTGCAGTTGCCAGGAAGCTCAGCCTTAGTATTTCCTGTGGTTACAAAGCAGCCCTTTGTTGACAATCATACTAAAATTGGTTGCTTTGAAATATGTGTATAAATAATGTCCCTAAATGTTCCTGGACATTTGAAATACCAATGTTCCATTAAGTAGGTAGAAAGATTTTTATTTAGTAGTAGCTGAGGAAATAGCACATGGTAAAGAAAAGCAGTAGTGTCCCCTCTGGTTTGGTTTTCACAACCCTATAAAGCCATAGCACATATGAATCTTAATGTGAACAGAGTACTTCTGATGTGCAAGCACTGTCCCAAGTGCTTTTACCTGTTAACTTCATCCATAGTCCTTCTGCACTGTCCCCTGAGCCCCCAGCATCCTATCTACCTGCCCTGGTCTCAGGCAGGTGGGCAAGGTGGGCTATGAGTACAGGGATCTGTCTTCTGGAGTGAAAGGTAACCATTGGGCAGTACTTCCCTGGAGATGGGGCATTTTCAACTACATTTTTCAGAATCTGTGCACTTGACAGCATGTTCAGTTCATGATCCTTTCTCTCTCTCTCTTTTGCATTTAACTGATCTTTAGTAGGTGTGTCTAAAGTTTGTTTCAAAATCGGAAATCCTCAGTGTTGTGAATTGACCAGTAGTGTTTGGTCTGATCTAGCATTGCTGACTTTAACTTGACTGGGCACCTGGTGTGGAGGGATAGATTTCCTCACATGAATAGACTTCTTTGGACTTGGGGCAATGTTTAGAAGGCACTTTGAGTACAGCTCATATCAGGTATCTTAACATGACTTGCTCTGTTCACCCTTCTGACAGATGTGAGAGCTGGAAGTACAAAGAAAATAATCAGTCCAGATTACGAGAAAAAAAGTCTGAGATTGGGCAACCTCAAATGACTTGTGTGTGGGGGACACATTTCCAAAGGAAAAAGTTTCTGTCAGGAAACTTCCCTGTGTTTTTATTCACATGAGATTTTTCTTCCTTTCTTTTCTTTTCTTGCCCTCCGTCCTTCCCTCCCTCCTTCCCTTCCTTCCTTCCTTTCTTTTTTCTTTTCTTTTCTTTTTTTGTTTTTAAATAATAGAGAGATACAATCACTGACAAAACGGCCAGGACAAGTTCTTACAAGGTCACAGAGGCAGCCTCCTCACTCAAGAGCCAGGCAGGTAATGTGGCCAGTGCTCCTTCCTTCTTGACTGCTTTTGGGTACCCGGGCTGGGCTAGGTGGGTGAACAGGGTGGCCCAGTGAGGGGTGGGCTGAGAGTGTGGAGAGGGAGGAGAACAGGGTAGGAAAGGATCCACAATTAAGCTAGAATCCAGAAGGATAAGGAAAGGAGGTTCTCATGCAGTTGGAAAATAAGCCGTTTAATGTATAAGTTGTTTAAAGGATTTGGCTAAATTTTATTGAAGTTTTCCACTGATTTTTACTTGGCTCCATTGTTTTCAATTTAAAATTTTACTGTAGAAGTGATTTAAAGTAGAAAACTTTAAGTTTCTTACTTGATAGTGCCAGTTGTTACTATAAATTCCGCCATTCTTCAGTATCCTGATTCCCTGTATAGCGGCAAGTGATGACTAGCTACTTCTCTCTCATGCATCAAAGAAACTAGAAATATTTATGAAAATAACTATTGGGCGGCACCTGTGACTCAGTGGGTGGGGCGCTGGCCCCATATATCAAGGGCAGCAGGTTCAAACCCAGCCCCGGCCAAATTGCAACAAAACAATAGCTGGGTGTTGTGGCAGGTACCTGTGATCCCAGCTACTTGGGAGGCTGAGGCAAGAGAATCGCCTAAGCCCAGGAGTTGGATATGCTGTGAGCAGTGTGACACCATAGCACTCTACCAAGGGTGATAAAGTGAGACTCTGTCTCTATAAAAAAAATTAAACAAATAAAATAACTATCAAAATAATAAAAGGGTAATCATACTCTCTTTTAGTTATCTTTTTGAAATACTGTGTGATAGTTTATAAAGGCTTGCCATCTCCGACACTTAATTATCGAGGAAAACAAAACAACTGCAGATTGGGGATGGCTTTTTTTGGGGGGTGGGGGACAGAATCTTACTTTGTCACCCTCGTTAGAGTGCTGTGCCATAATAGCTCACAGCAGTCTGAAACTCTTGGGCTCAAGTGATCTTCTTATTTCAGTCTCGTGAGTAGTAGGAACACAGGTGCCTGCCACAATTCCTGACTATTTTTTAGAGACAGGGTCTCCGCTCTTGCTCAGGCTAGTCACGAATTCCTGAGCTCAGGCAATCTGCCTGCCTCCGGCCTCCCAGAGTGCTAGGATTACAGGTGTGAGCCCCCGTGCCCTCTTCTTATTGATTTGCGTGAGGTGCTGTACTGTTGGGATTTTTATTTATTTATTTATTTATTTATGTGCTTTTAATTTTTTAAAGAGATAGTGTCACTCTGTCACCCGGGCTGGAATGTAGTAGTGTGGTCATAGCTCACTACAGCCTCAAACTCCTGGGCTCAAGTGTGCTTCTCACTTCCCACTCTTGAGTAGCTGAGACTACAGAGTGTACCCCAGCAGCACATGGCTGCTGTACTAGTTTATAAAATCACTTAAATTAGCTGTATGAGATGGTGCATGCCTGTAGTCCCAGCTAGTTGGGAGGCTGAAGCAGTAAGATTGCTTGAGCCCAGGAATTTGAGACCAGCCTGGGAAATATAGAGAGATCTTGTCTCTTTAATAGAATCAGCCAATCAGTTAAACAGACGTTAAAAAAAAAAAAAAAAAAAAAAAGGCATTTGTGAGCAATTGGAAATTTGAATGCTGACTAGATCTTTGATGATATAAACAGATGGTTACCTGTAAGCATGACAGTGATATTGTGGTTATATTTAAACTATATTTTAAAGATTTGTACTCAGCCTTCCATGGATGAAATGATAAGTGTGGGATTTGCTTCTAGATAATCTGGCAGGGGGATGTGAACCCAGGTTGGAATGGAGCCACATTGGCTGGAGGTTGATGGCCTTGGGGCCCCAGTAGCAGGGACTTGGGCTCCTTGTACAGTTTGTCTGCTTTTGTTTACATTCAGATTCTTCCATGATAAAATGTTAAGCCAGATTGACTGAGGGACCCAGAAGATTCATCTTTAAAACTTCACTTATTTGAGGGATAATTTTAAAGCAGTAAAGACATTGAGAGTTTAAGTTGTAAAACTTTATAAACCAAAATTATTTTACAGCTACGAAAAATCTGTCTGATGCATGCAAACCACTGAAGAAGCGAAATCGGGCTTCTGCGACAGCGTCTTCAGCTCTTGGGTTTAGCAAAAGCTCATCTCCTTCTGCATCCTTAACTGAGAATGAGGTAAAATAATAATGATGATAATCATGATGGTAACCATGGTATTCATACGAAGGCCAGCTACTTAGCTACCAAGTTGCAATGTGAGTAAAGGGTCAGACTTAATAAGCATAACATTGGTATTCTCCATAAACATGGTTGAGTTACAGGTCCTCTTAACTATCTAAAATTCGTGAAATGGAAAAATATAGTACATTATTTTAGTCTATTTGAGCACTTTAAATATAAATACACATAGTGTATGTGTAAATGTTCCTATATACTTTAGTCTTGATACAGTTAATTGTTCTTGAAATCTATCTTTAAAATGTGTTTTATACAGTCTGCACACTAAGTTTTCACATGAAAGTCAAGTCTGTGTTGGTTCTAACATGACACACTGTGTCAGTTGAGCTGACAGTGGTAACTGTGCATTCATATGGTTGGGTGAAGGGCAGCTGAAATGGCCACACCTAACTCCTGTGGCTTCCAGACCGAGGATCGCGGTGGAAGCCAGAGATTTCTTTGTCCTCATGTGTTCCACAGCTTTGGGTCCATGTCTTTAGTCCTTTAAATTCTGGCATATTCTCAGTTACTTGAGTGTTGAGGTGAGTCAGAACTACTGTTGTAATATGACTCCTCTTTTCTGGACTTGCAAAATGCATGATAGCAAAATAATAGCTATTTGTGGCTGTTACCTGCTATCATTGTAAAATGACATCTAGATTTTTATTATCAGATTTAGAATCTTTGCCATTGCTAAAATAAAACAAAAAACAGCCGCAGAATCTACATGTGACCACTTTTTTGTCCAGAGGTAGTTTTAGTTTCCTGATCTTAGTAATTACCTTCATGGAGTTTGCTTTAAAGTTTTAATTTCTTGTTACTTTGTTCCCTGTGATTCTGTTTTTCTCATTGTGGACATGAGTCCTGTTTTTGTAATATTTATGAAGAAGTGGGCCTTTTTGGAATAAGGTAGTCAGTCAGGCAGAGGTTGGATAGGCCCTTTAGTTTTGCTGGAACAAAGGGGGCAGCACTTCAGACCTGGGCTTTGCATGGTCCCCAGGGAGGGGTGGGATATGCCTCAGCTGACTCCCCCCGTTAGGGGACATGTAGGCCTCTCCGGTGTGAACGTGCCCAGAGAGTGCTTCCCCTCGCCGCTGTGAACCCTCAGTGCTTGTGCAAACAGAGACAACTCCTCTAAGTGGACATTTCTTTAGTGGCTGAAACCAACTCAGTAGTGGTCAGGAGCTGCTCACGTATGTGGGACTGGGGCTTGCCTGTAGTTTGATATGTATAGATAACTAAACATTTCTTCTATTTGGGCAGATTTGAGAATGTGCAGTAAGAATTCCTTACTGAACTTCTAGAGCTTACTGAAACATGAAAAGGCAAAATTTATGCAAATTATTTTTCTTTACTTTCTTGTCCAAGTTCAGGTTATTAGCCTAGGAAATTAAACAAAAGATAGTCTACAATTCTGAAAAAGAAGAATATTAAAAACAAGAAGTTTTTGTTCTGTAGACCCTTTCATTTAAGTTGGCATTTTTGTTTAAAACATTTTTATTGAGGTTTTTTTTTTTTGTTTGTTTTGCATCGTATTTTGGTCCACTTATCTCGGTGATTTTTTACTTACACTGTTGTAGGTACAAAAGGAAGAGCACTGAGACTACTGAGATTCCATCGGTGGTTCCTGGTCATACATTCTGTGTATCAAATGCTCTGGTTTAGAGTAGCACAGGCTGACACGCAGGGTGAGACTGAGCTCTGGGGGCTGGCACCTGTGAGGCGGCTCTGTTTGACCTTTCTGGCTTAGACAGTTCTAAACATGGGGAAACTTAGACGAAGTATTTTATAATCATTAGACTTAACTGATTTTAAATTCTTTGGAATATAGATTATTAAATACATTTATACCAAACATTAAATATGTTAAATTCGTATACCTTTTACATTTTGAAAGTGAGACATAGATCCCATAGTATGCATTATTTTCCTTATATAACAACATCAAATTACTAGACATTTCCATTAAGCTACTTTTGTATGGCTTATATAAATTTTACATTAAAGTTCATTTTTACAGAATTATACTGTTAATTAAAACAACTTTAGGCAAACAGGTAGACTTATCTATTCTGTATTAACACTACTGAGCTATAATAAATGTTTACATTGTGTATAATGCTGAATGCCTGTTAGCTCATGAGGCAAAGTGTAGTGTTATTTATAAAAAAAACAAAACACTGCTGGGCCTGGTTCTGACATGAGTTAAATGACCATGGGAATTGCTTTTGGGGGGTTTAGACTGACCCCCTATTTGGGTCACATACCTTTTGCATGTTTATATTTCCTTTCATCACACCCGATTGAAATAAGATATTTTCATAAGATTGGTATTTCAAGACATTTTAGGTCATGTTGTGGTTTAAATTCCTCTTGAAAAAGGTATATATGATAAATAAAATTTATATTAGATTAATTATTACATGGTGCTACCTCACACCAATGAAAAGAAATTGCACACTTGCATGACAAAGGCCTGTGAAGGAATTAATGTGATTTAAGTGTTTTGTAACTTCATTTCTTATTCCCTTAGTAGAGCAAATTCTTATTTTTTTCGCCTTCACTGGTAACAGCTTTTATGGGAGCCCACATCAGTCAAGTTGGATTTGAACTCAGCTGCCCTGTACTGCACTTAAAATGATGTAATATTCCAAGATGCCTGCTGCAGGTGGTGTATCATCGTACACACTAAGTGACATTTCTATCACAATCATTTTATGGAAGATGTGTGATAATCTGTTTTTACTGGTATTAATAAACACATACAATGAAGAAAACAGATAACAAATTTTAAGACCAAGGTAAGATACCTAATCAAGGCCATTTACTCAATCACATTCATCTCATAATAGAAACACATTCATATTCCAATGGTCAATGTAGATTTCAGTTGAAAAGTAGCCCCTTCAATCACGGGCTGTCCAGAGCTGCAGCAGTGACAAGGTGGTCCTGTTAGAGGTAGTTTTCTCCTCTGGTTCATAAGCTATGAATTTTTATTGGAAAGTGTCAGCATCTGTACCTTTAAAAACAAAGAACAAACAACACATTAAAGGGTCTCTGTCAACTATTCTCATTGCCAATGAAATGTATTCAAGACTGTAGATACTAATTTCCAGTGTAAAAGGCAGGAAGAGTTTTGATTCTGTCCTTTTTTACTAAACAGTTTTACTATGACAATAGATGTAGTAAATTTTTAGGAAAAAATACCATTTACAGTATCATTGTGAACCATTTAACTCTTTTGATTCAAGAACAGATATATATATCTAAGGATACTATAACCAGGTTGTTTATACCAGCCACTTCATTAGTTGCTTTTATAGAACATGAGCCCTCATGTTTCAGTGTCTTAATCTTGGGTGAGCAGCCTTGTGCCATGCCCTAGGCATCCGCATGTTTGCATGGAGAGGAGGAGGCTGCATTTGCCTTGTAGCCATAGATGCAGAATGCATGCCAGTCACAGGGCCACATGGGCAGCCAGCGGCTCATTCCCAGCACATGCTTCAGCTGTGTTTTACCTTTAGTGAAACTTCCTGACTAATACTTCTTTTCTAAACCATTAAGTGATGTAACGCATGTAACACACTTAGGGCGCCTGTGCCTGGCAAGGACTCCGTGGTTCGCGTTGTGACCGTAATGGTTCTAACAATAAAAATAATAAAATCGCCATCATTCTGTTTTTATCCACAAGTATAAATTTTGCTTTGGCATGAAAAGTGGTCCTCTAGATTGCATTATGCATGTGGGGACAGACTAAACCCAGAAGTGGTAGAGCACTGGGTTTGTTTGTGTGGCACTTTAGGGTGCTAGACAATGTGGCTGGACTGCTCTGTTGGCTGTGCTCAGTGTTGTGGTATATGATGCCTAGGAGCAATCTAAATTGAACTATCCCAAAAGGATATGAAGAAGCTTGAAGAGTAATTATAATTCTCGAAAAAAATCAATGAGTTTAAAGATATAGAAAAAAAAAAAAAAAGAAAAATGGCCCTGGTTCAAGAAGTGGTCACCCAAAGTGAAGACTCTAGTCTGAAAGGCTTTTGGCGAGAATTAAGGGATTTCATCTGAAATGACAGCATGATGAATTTTGAGTGGGTGGCCAGCCAGCTAACATCATGTGTACATATTTATGAGAAGTCAGTCTTGGCGTAGGTGCCTTCTCTCCACTATGGACAAGGGAGACCCTTCAGAATGGGTGAGTGGTGTATGCAGAGTAGCAAAAAGTCATCCTCAGCTGGGGCCTGAAGGGCAAGCGTGGGAGTTATGTAGTCTGTCCTGACTGGGAGGCAGCACCCTTTGGAACATCTGAAGGATGATCAGGTAGGCAGGGACAGGTATACTCCCTACTCTGCTGTGAACCGTCCCACTTGTGGTCTCACCACTGAGGAGCAGTGAGTGGAAAGGTGCTCTTGTTTGAAAGAGGTTAGGCAGGAGCAGTAGTGTGTCCACCAAGAGTACAGAAATTCATTATGCTACGAGTTTAATATGGAATTCCTTCATTTCCTAGAAACACCAAAATAGCAATGATGCAGTCTAGCCTTACGTCATTTGAACTTCCCGTTGTGTGGATGACTTTGCTCATGTTGTTCATGCAGCCATATTTTATTTTTATTTATTTATTTTTTTGAGACAGAGTCTCAAGCTGTCGCCCTGGGCAGAGTGCCGTGGCATCACAGCTCACAGCAACCTCCAAATCCTGGGCTTAAGTGATTCTCTTGCCTCAGCCTCCCAAGTAACTGGACTACAGGCGCCCGCCACAATGCCCAGCTATTTTTTGGTTGTAGTTGCCATTGCTGTTTGGCAGGCCTGGGCTGGATTCAAACCCACCAGCTCTAGTGTATGTGGCTGGTGCCTTAGCCGTTGAGCTACAGGTGCTACAGCATCTCTTTCGAAGCTTTGGTTACCTTTTTCATGCAAGCCAGTAGTCCATCTACAAAGGTTGATTTGATCTTCTGGACCTAAGTGACAAAGACAAGAACAAGACTACAGGCACCTGCCACAATGCCTGGCTATTTTTTGGTTGTAGTTGTCATTGTTGTTTAGCTGGCTCGGGCTGGATTCAAACCTTTCATCTCCAGTGTATGTGGCTGGTGCCCTAGCCACTGAGTTACGGACACTGAGCCCCACATAACCATTTTGGATTTGAACTTCCTGTTGTGTAGACGACTTTGCTTGTGTCGCCCACACAGCTATTTCCGTGATCCCTTTGGATTTGCTTCAGACCATCTTTCATATACCATGTTTGTACCTGTGTGGGGAAGTAGCTGTTACAAAAACTGAGGCATTAGGGGCAGTGCCTGTGGCTCAGTGGGTAGGGCGCTGGCCCCATATACCGAGGGTGGTGGGTTCAAACCCGGCCCCGGCCAAACTGCAACCAAAAAAATAGCCAGGCATTGTGGGGGATGCCTGTATCCCAGCTATTCAGGAGGCTGAGACAGTAGAATCACCTAAGCCCAGGAGTTGGAGGTTGCTGTGAGCTATGATGCCATAGCACTCTACTGAGGGCGACAAAGTGAGAGGGCAACAAAGTGAGACTCTGTCTTTACAAAAAAACAAAAAACAAAAACAAACAATGCAGGCATTTGCAAGAGGTGAAAACTGTTACAGCATATAAAAGTTGAGATTGTAGCTGTTCTAAAAATGAAAGTGCCCCATTGTGATAGAGCACTGTCTGGGGAGAGGGGGTGCTGCACATGGGAGCAGTAGGGTCTCGCTTTGTTTTTCTAAGACAGATCTGAGAGCTGCTGGGCTGTCAAGTCTTTAAATGGCCACATCTAAAAGTGCCCTACCTGCTGTAGGATTTCTTTCTCTCTTATGGAACCTTTCTTAAGATTTCATCCAGAAGTTAAGTGTCTTTTTCAGCCATGTGACTCTAGGTGTGGTGGTGTCTCAGGACTCTTCAGTATACGTTGTATCTATTGTGTTCCATCTGCCAACTGAAAATAACTCTAGGGTTTTTATGAGGATGTTCCTAAAAATTAACAAGAAACCTAAGTGGAATTTCATGACAAGGAAGTGTATGGTAGAAGTCAGAGGGCACTCTGCACTGCAGGGAGTCCTGGGCGGAAGCAAGGAGCCCACCAGTCCTGCCACCTCCGAGGAGGGTTGGCCTGCTTCTCCTGAGGGAGAGACTGGCCTGGGTCGTCCTAGTGAGGCCCTATGCTTTAGGCACATCTGATTCCATGGTTTTGGGTGAAATAGTTCACACAGATACATAGGAAGATTTAAGATGGGGTATGTAGGAATTGGGGAGCAGAAAGCAGGGGACTATTTTGAAAGGCTTATGTAGTTGAGGATGTTAACAGCTGAAGATACCTGGGGGAGGGAAGAAGAAAACTTGATGTGAGACCTGAACTGTCAGGAAGGAGTTTGTGAGACCCCATGATCTCTTGGCCCTGACCTCCTTTCCCAAGATCTGTACCCAAAGGTGTGTGAGAGGGGCCAGACCACAGGGCTGGGCAGAACAAATGCCAGCTGCTGGGAAAGGGATCTGCCACCTGCCGAGAGTCTATCACAGAAATGTTTTTGAAAAGAACATGAAGAATATAAATTTGCATCTAGTTCAAAAACAAACTTGCCTGTGGATTTACATAAAATTAAAATGATCAGAAGTTGCCCTCGAGAAGGTTCTTGCCCAAAGCTTGCAGTGAGTATGTGACCTGCCTGCTGTGGCAAAGATGTGTTGTGACCTTGTCCACCTTCGGTGGGTAAGGATGTTTCCCTGGGAGAGGAAAGTCCTTGGTTCATTTCATCCAGTCAAATAGGAACAGCCATTGTGGTTGAGTGGTGGGACTGGTGTCAGTTCTGTATGGGTTTAAGCTGTGTTGGAAGGCTGCTCTGACTCAAGGTTTGCCTTCACTGCGGAGAACACCTGTCTGATAGTGGAAGGTGAAAAATAAGACGGTTCTGACTTTAGCAGGTTTGCTTCATTTCTTTTGCTGATATGTCACACTTGACTTGATATCTGATATAGCATACTTCTCCAACATCTGACCCTTTAAACTGTTAATTTATTTTAAAGACCTTTCTGGCCAGGTAGGCTTTGTACACAGACTGAGCAATAGCCTTTTTGACCTAGTATGAAACTGTAGCATTTTATGTTTTTAAAATCAATAGTTTTAAAAAATCTATACACAGAAAAACTACCTATATACTTGAGTATAAGCTGAGTTTTTTGGCACAAAATTTGTGCCGAGTTAGGGTTT
The DNA here is from genome assembly GCA_963574355.1 of Loris lydekkerianus. NCBI lineage: Eukaryota > Metazoa > Chordata > Mammalia > Primates > Lorisidae > Loris > Loris lydekkerianus. The sequence continues at coordinate 37,646 of CAUYPK010034449.1, forward strand.
TTTGGCACAAATTTTGTGCCGAAAAAACTCAGCTTATACTCGAGTATATATGGTAATTGCTGAGGACTGCTGTTTATCTTTAAGATTATAAAGCTAAATTATAGTTTTTTGCTGGAGAAACCAGAATCCCACTATCTCAGAAAAGGTTACCCAAAATGCACTCTGAGCTGTTAATGGCTTATTAACTTTTAAAGTTTTTTATTTTATTTATTTTTTAAATATACCAACTCCTATATATTTTAGGATTTTTTGGTCAATGAAAGTGATTTTGAGCCCTTTTAGGTACTGTTCTTGTTTTACCAGAATAATAGAAATTACTATTAACTTACCTGCCAGTGATATAAAATTGACTATCCTAAAAAAAAAAAATAATAATAAATAAAATGGAATATCTTTAGTAGGTAAAAAATTGTGATTTTCTTATTCATCTCATTCCTTCCTCTGGAAGGATGAGGGGCATTTTCACCAGTAAGGGCTTCCCTCCAACAACCCACAGGCCTCATCTTGTTAGATACTTTTGTGAATACACGGTTACATGTTAGATCTACATTTGTAATTTTTTCTAGTTGCTGTAGAAAATCTGTAGTTGCTGGGCTTTTTGCATATAACTCTTTGCCAATATTTTGAGTATGCTAACTAGATGTATTGCGTTGTTAAGAAATGATTGAGGTGGGGAGCAAGTGTCTTGGCCCAGCTGGAGAAAGTAGGGGTGGGAGCAGTAGGGCTGTTCTGTCATCGTTTTCAAGTCCTCCATGGACCGTGCACAGCCTGTTGCCTGCAGCTGGCCAGACTAGGTCCCTCCCAAGAGCACTCCCCATGGATGTCCAGTGCTCAGGGCACAGCTGAGACAAAGTGGGTTGTTAGGACATTTTAAAGACTCATTTTACCTCTGACAAGGGGACGGTCTGACTTTACAGCCACAGCCACCACTTGGGCACCTTCTTGGGGCTGTGGAATGACACAGAAGCCCATATAGGTTAGAAGACGACTGTGAAGCACAATGACATTCTGTGAACTGTAGAGTTTTCATGTTCTCAATGACTCACACTTTGCCCTAAGCCTAGAATTGAGGGCACCTAGGAGGATTCTAGTCTATGTAACCTAGGCGGGTCATTTTAATAAAAAAATTATGAATTATAGTATTTTAGATGATGAGTGACTTATTTTAAAATTATTTTGACTCCACTATGATATTTCACTGTGATGTTGACTTGGAAGACCTATTTGAGATTAGTTTTTAAAGTTCATTTTAAACTCATTAAAGCTGCTGAGCACAGGGTTATTATTACTTGTCAATCCAAAACACTGTGTGGAAGTAGGACTTCTAGTTACCAGTCTCTTTCTTTACAAAAGCCTAACTTAAACATGAAAATAATGTTGGTTTATAGAAATATTTGTTGTTCAAGGTCTGTAATTGTATTTTTAAAATGATGTAGCATTCAAGTTGTGAAGGGATTTATTTTGTGAAAAACTTAAAAACAATTTGTATGACATCACTCTGAAGAGTAGGGACCTGCTTTGCAGTTATGGCTGTGGCACTTGACTGCAGTTCACATAAGTCACCCTGAACAGCCACATGGCTTCTAGCAGTTGGTTGGAATGTGTGCCCTAGGCTGCATTAAACTGGGTAACATCATGCTGAAAAGTCCCTGTAATACCGAGGAAACTGCTTTCCCTCCCCTGAAGGAATGTATTTCTAAGGCAACTAGGCAACTCGGTACTATCTCATACTGAGTAGAGAGTGGAGAAAGTATTTTCAGACTCAAGAAAACTTTCAAAAGTCAGGAACTAAGCTGCTCGGAAATCGATGCCACAAGCGTGGCCGTGGTGGACGTGGGAAGCGACGGGAAAATCTTGACAGTCTCTGTCCATTCAGTTGCTGCACTTTTCTTTCCAAATGCACCCTGTTGGATATGGAATAGATCATAGATGTCCAGACTGAGATCTGGGACTGTGTTGGGACCGCACAGGTGGAACGTGCCACGTCCACACATGGCATCTCCAAGTGAGTCATGTCCCCGGGGCGTGGAGGTGGCGCCTGCCGCTGGAGTGAGGTCCTTGCGCACTGCCTTGTGCTTTGCTCGCGTGAGGGCTCTGCTGACCGCAGAGCTGATCCTCCCGACTGTGGCTAGTTTCTGTGCAGTTGCTGGGAAGGGGTATGTGGGTGAACGTCGGGCCTTCTGCAATCTGTGTCATGAACTGTAATGTTGTAAGGTCTGTATTCTGTATGTGGGTCTCAGACCCCAATCAGGAAACGAGCCTCATGTGTGTCGTTAACATTTATATTTCCATTCAAATATGTATTTCAGTGTTTATTTCCTCAAAACAGACTTTGTTAATTTAGTAAATATCTCCAAGTGGAAACGTGCTAACTTTTTCTGTAAATCTTAAATAAAAGGTGCTGTTCCTTCCTCTGATCCAGGACTGGTTTGTGTTTTCTGTCTTCCTCTCCATGCATTTTTTTTTTTCTCTCTTTTTTAGCTTTTCAATTTGTTCCAACCACATGAAGGGAAGAACATGGGTTGGTGGTAGTGCACGGGCTGTCTTTCCTTGAGCCCAAGTGGCCCCTTCCCACACCCCATGGTTCCTTCATAAGACACATGGGTCAGCCTCAGGTAGCCGTGTGGGCAGCTCTGAGTGGGGACCCCAGCCAGACAGGGAGGCTGCTGCTTCCCATTGCCCCAGGCTCCCCCAGTGCCACCTCAGAAGTGCTTATCCCCCTCCTGTGACCCTGTATGTCCTGGACATATTAGATTTGGGGTTTGAACTAAGATATTTCAAATGGCCTTTGTGGATATTAACGTCACAGCGCAGGAGGTTGAGCTGGCTTCGAGGGAGGGCTACGGCCTCGAAGTGGCAGAGCCTCACCGCGGGGCCCTGGGCTGATTTAGTGTCGGGCATGCTGCTATTTCCATCTTCCTGACCAGGTGAGGAAATCCAGTTTAAAAGGCCACTTTCTTTAGGCTGTGCTGGTGCCAGACGTGTCTAGTGAGGCTGGGAGAACAGCCCATTTGCCAGTCAGGTCCAGATGCCCAAGGAAGAAGTCAGCTACCTTTACACTAATTTTAAGTCAACAAAAACTCTTTTGTTTATTTTTAATTTTTTTTCTTCCATTGTACCCTATAATTTCAGTGACCCAAATCTAGGAAAAGCTCACTGATAAAGCTACAGAATTGGTCAGAATCCCTGGAGGGTTCATTCTTGTTTTTTTAATGCAGAACCTATTTCAACTTCTAGTTTTGTTTGTTGGCAAACAAGCCTGTAATAGAATTACTTGTTAGTATTGAGGTGACAGGAATAGAATTGATACTTTTCATCTGTTTCATCTCTAAAATTCAATTTTGACATTTATTTACCTAACATCAAATAAAAACCAATTTTTTTTAATACCTGAATTTGACAGACAAGAGGGTTTTCTATTTTAACCATTTGAACATTTATTGATACTGATTGTTGGGGGAGGGTGAAATGGTGTGTGCAGTGAGGGTGAGGCTCAGGCCTGGGCTTAAATCATCTGTGTTAAATGGAGGAGAGATGGGTGCAGCGCAGCCTGAAAATGATCCCATTTATTCAGAGATGCTACGTCTTTCTCCCAGGCCTTTTGCTTAGACTGAAATGTTAGCAAAGTTCCCTTTTCCTGCCTAACTGCTCTGTTGGGCAAGAGCGAATGAACTAAGGAAGTTATCAGGGAGATGCGGCAGTGGAGGAAGAAGAGTGAAGACCTGGCCTCTGGGTTGGCATCTGGAAGGGCCCGTGGTTTCCACCTAGGCAGCAGTGGGACAGCACAGTCACCTGATGAGACTTTACGTTTGACACTTCATCTTGGTTTCTTTAAAAATTCATTTGGCATTAACATGTTTTTTTTTTTTACCTAAAAATAGTAGGACCTGAATAGTTGGATTAAGAAAAGATCAAGACTCTTGATCCCAAAGCCAGTCTTAGTTTTACTTCCTAGAACAAATTGGATTCTCATGAGTTACTTTTTTAAGGAATATGCCTAATATATTCATATGTTTACTAAATGTTGAGTAGGGTAAAGTTTATTTTTTAATTTTCTACACAGCTCAATCAACAAGTTGTATTGTCACAAAAAAAAAAGTTGATGCTGGGGTCACTGGCAGTGACAGTTGCTGAGAGAAACTAGGAGATGAGGCTGGTCAGGGCGAGGTCTCTAGAAGGGCGGCCACCCGCTGTCTCTGCGACTAGTGAACTGTCGTCCGCCTCCTTCACCTCCAGGTCTCGGACAGCCCAGGAGACGAGCCTTCAGAGTCCCCATATGAAAGTGCGGACGAAACACAGACTGAAGTGTCCATCTCGTCTAAAAAGTCCGAGCGAGGAATGACTGCCAAAAAGGAGTACGTGTGTCAGGTGAGGGGAAGGCAGCATCTGCCCTGTTTGTGTTGGCACCTGCTGAGGGCTGTGGGTGTGGTAGAGCCAGGCTGTGTGTCTGCTGTCCTCCCTCCCAACCCTCCCCAGCCCCATCCTCTCTTACAGCTCTTTTTGGAAGGGCCTAGACTGCCAGCAGAGTCCCGGGACTAGGTTGCCTCAGCTAGCATCCTGTTCATGTCAGGATGTATGCTTTATACATATGTCGTAGAACACACACGTAAAAGTCATGCTAGTGGAGGGGAGGTGGCAGGCTGATGTTCAGATGTTACTGCTGATACCCCCCTGGGTGGGCCAGGTCATGGATGAGGTGGCTATCAGCAGACCTGTGCCTGGGGCAGCATCCTGCCTCTGCTATGTGTGTGGGCACGGTGCCCTGAGCTAGGTCATCTGAGCTCTCTGCTTCAGCCCCTCCTCCATCTAGAAGGTACAGATAAATCAGACCTCCTTTGCAGGGCTGGTGATGCGTGAGGAGTGCCAGCCCAGCACCTCTGCAGCCAGCTTCATACCTATCACCTGTGCTGCAATGACTTTGATTTCTGACAGAAACATGCTGTGGTTTTCTTGATTTTGAAATCTGAGTTGAAACATCTTGAATGTACTTTTGGTTTTTTTATTTTTATTTCTATTTTTTGAGATAGAGTCTTACTATGTTGCCCTTGGTAGAGTGCTGTGGCATCACAGCTCACAGCAACCTCCAACTCTTGGGCTTAAGCGATTCTCTTGCCTCTGCCTCCCAAGTAGCTGGGACTACAGGCACCCCCCCACAACACCCAGCTGTTTTGTTGTTGTTGTTGCAGTTATCTTTGTTCAAACCCGCCACCCTCAGTATATGTGGCTGGCACATTACCACTGTGCTACAGGCACCGAGCCAACCTTTGGGGTTTTGATCCTGTTGTTTTCCTTTGCCATTGCTGAGGGACTCACTCCTGTCAGTAACATGTCGTCTGGTTTGATCTGACACTGTCTATTATGGGTTTTGCTCAAGCCTGGTATTTCACTAGACACCTGTGGTTATATTTCTTTGAGTAGCAGAATGGGATTTTTCTGTCACTGGAGACGGAATCAAATGTCCCCGTGCTATAAGAAGAGTGCAGAAGGGACAGTGCTGGGTGGTGCTGGGAGCTCACGTCACCCTTTTGCCCCCACAGCTGTGTGAGAAGACAGGCAGCCTCCTGCTGTGCGAAGGCCCCTGCTGTGGCGCTTTCCACCTCTCCTGCCTCGGGCTTTCCCGGAGACCAGAGGGGAGGTTCACCTGCAGCGAGTGCACCTCAGGCAAGTTCGGAAGCCTCTAGGGTGTCCCCAGTGTGGCAGTGCTGCTGCTGACCACCACCCCTGCCCTCTCTTCATGAGTCTCTCCTTAGACACCAGCGGAGAACAGGCTCCCTCCCTCCTGTCTCCCAGAGGCCCCCTTGAGCTCTCTGTTTGGGCCGTGCATGTACCCTGGTGCACCTATGTCAGGTGTGGGCCTTTCTGCTTCTGTGAGACCGCAGTTGTGGGCTTCACCATGCCCTTCCCATTGGCCGACCTGAGCCTTATTCTATGTGTGAGACCGCAATTGCGGGTCACGCCTAGTGCAAGTGATCATGGGTCACAGAATGTTGGAGTTCATAGGAGCATGGGGTTCTGCTCAAAGACACAGCGTCTATTTGAGCTTCTGTTCAGCAGAAGAGCAGCTGCAAGCTTTCCCTGGCAGCCAGAGCTTTAGTTCTGATGGCACATTCCCACAGCAGGTTTCACTGCAGTCGAGGGTGTGGTGGGCAGATGGCTGCATGGCCACTGCCTTTCCTGTCTACTTGCCAGTCCCGAGGACTCTCCTGGCTCTTGTCAGAGAACATCCTGGGTCAAGGAGATGCCATGGGAGTCCTGAGCCAAGGCAGCTTGGCAGCAGCTCCTCTCCTCTGAGGGTTTCTGCCAGTGATCATGAAGGGCCACAAGCTGGTTGGCTGCTCCCGAGGGGGATGAGCCTTTCTTCAGAAACACCTTCCCATGAGCTCTTGCCATTAGAGTGAGCCTCCCAGCTAGGCTGCCGAGTACAACTTCCCTGTGTTTCAGGTGAAGAGGGAGCTCAGATCACACCAAGGTAACTCTTGATGGGTGGATTTTTTTCCTGAAGAATGCTTGGACTAGTCAGCAAGGTTGGAAACAGAGCCAGATGCTTTAGCAAGAGAGGCTGCCTCCACAGAAGAATTGCTGGATTTGGTGACTTAGAACTGTAACTTAATTCTTGTTGTTTGCTCTTCTCTCTCCACCTCTTTCTTTAACATTTGTTAGGGATTCACTCGTGTTTTGTGTGTAAGGAGAGCAAGACAGACATTAAGCGCTGTGTTGTGACTCAGTGTGGGAAGTTTTACCACGAGGCCTGTGTCAGGAAATTCCCTCTGACTGTGTTTGAGAGCCGAGGCTTCCGGTGCCCCCTGCATAGCTGTGTGAGCTGCCATGCTTCAAACCCTGCAAACCCAAGGCCGTCGAAAGGTACAGCTGTGCCTGCACAGGCCCACAGGTGTGGTGGCGGTGGGCATGATGTGGCAGCTTTGGGGTTTGTCACATAGATCCATCAGTCCTCGTTACTGACTTGGTGCAGGTTGGGTTAGGGTTTCCATTGGCAAAGAAGACCCTCCCCCAACCCCCCCATTTGCTTCCTCTCCCTCCTGATATAATTTTTAATTTTAGGAATAAGGCAACCTTTGAACCATTTTGATAGATTACTATGTTTTTCATGGCCTTTCATATATAATAAAAACAGTTTAGATCAAGTGATACTTGCATTATTTGACATTAGGTATATGGGATTGAGGGTGGCAGGTCTCCTGACTTCAGGGGTTCTCCACCAGGGTAAGTTTTGCCCTCTGGGGGACATTTGATAATGCCCAGGAGGTCAAAGTCTAGTAAGCAGAAGCCAGGGACACTGCTAAACATCACACAGTGCATGGAGCAGCTGCCCAAGTGCCCATATTCCAGCCATGCCAGGCTGAGAAGTGCTCAGGGACTTTATTTTAGAGTATGCAGTTCAGATGCTTGACTATTTTCTTAAGCAAAGTTTTTTGTCTTGAGACAATGCCTCAACTCTGGCTCCCTGACTAGAGTGCCATGACCTTATAGCTCATAGCAACCTTAAGTTCTTGGGCTCAAATAATCCTCTTACCTCAGTTTTTCTGTTTTTAGTAGAAACAGGGTCTCATTATTACTCAGGCTGGCTTTGAACTCCTGAGCTTGAGCTCTGCCTCCCAGAGTGCTAGGATTATAGGTATGAGCCAGCATGCTCATCCTTTAAATGTAGTCTTGAAGCCCTTTTGCCTTGTCGAAAGGTATTTTTATCAAATACCTGGAGTTTCTTTCCACTTTAACTTTTCACATTTGCAGAGGCTCAGTAAGCTGAGCAGCATCTGGGGTCTCAGGGTGTGTGTCTTGCTCGCAGGTAAAATGATGCGCTGTGTGCGCTGCCCTGTTGCCTATCATGGAGGAGATGCCTGTCTGGCAGCAGGGTGCTCAGTCATCGCTTCCAACAGCATCGTCTGCACAGCCCACTTCACAGCTCGCAAGGGGAAGAGGCACCATGCCCATGTCAACGTGAGCTGGTGCTTCGTGTGCTCTAAAGGTGAGGGCCTGGGGTGCCAGCCACACACGGCTCCTCGCCAGGCAGTCCAACCTACACCCTTGGAGGCCTGTACTCACCTTATCCATGCTTTGTTCATTGATGTTCAAGTTTTCCATGTCTTCATATCTGCTAGTGTAGTATGATATTTCCACATTCACTGTGGTCATTTCACAGATTTATGGGAAATTATTAATGGTAAAAATAAAATTAGTTTTTATCTTACCACTTTTAAACTGATGTTGAAGAGACAAACGTGCAGTAGCTCTGGATTGTGAAGAGCCGCCGCTAGGCCAACTGCGCTGGGCAGGCTGAACCCACCTCACCTCTTTTGCAGGGGGGAGCCTCCTGTGCTGTGAGTCCTGCCCGGCAGCCTTCCACCCTGACTGCCTGAACATCGAGATGCCTGATGGCAGCTGGTTCTGTAACGACTGCAGGTCTGGGAAGAGATTACACTTCCAAGATATCATCTGGGTTAAACTTGGGAACTACAGGTGTGAGAGACAGAATTGTCTGCTTTTGTGTCTGTTTTTGTTGAAATGTGTTTGTTTCACTTTACAGTACTTAACGTATTGAAATTATTGTCACTCTCTCTGAAGAGTCTGTGAATCCTGTTTTTAATATTTATAATAGATGGTGGCCGGCAGAAGTTTGCCATCCCAAAAATGTTCCCCCAAATATTCAGAAAATGAAGCACGAGATTGGAGAATTCCCTGTGTTTTTCTTTGGGTCTAAAGATTATTACTGGACGCATCAGGCTCGAGTGTTCCCGTACATGGAGGGGGACCGGGGCAGTCGCTACCAGGGGGTCAGAGGGATCGGAAGAGTCTTCAAAAACGGTATGGAGATTTCCAGACAGAGAGTGGGTAGCACTCTCGTGAGCTTTGTTAACCCTGATCTCTGCTTTTTGAAATTTCTTCCTTGTAGAAAATCCTGGACTAAGCATTCTATCTGTACTTTTAATTGGGGGGGGGGGGGGAAAGTAAGTTTGCAGATTGATTTGTATTTGTTGAGGCTTGAAATGGAACAAGACTATTCCATTTAGAACAAGACACTATTAACTGATGTGTTGTTAGTTTATGATTAATTTCATTAAAATGCAGTGGAACTGTTTTTAAAAGAAGTTACATTTAGTACCAATTCACAAAAAGTTTTCTAGCTTTGCTAAGTGTAATATGCAGGCTTGGAGGAAAGTCTATTCTCTAGCACCAGGCGTCCTCAAACTTTTTAAACGGGGCCAATTCACTGTCCCTCAGACTGTTGGAGGGCCGGACTATAGTTTAAAAAAAAAAAAAAACTATGAACAAATTCCTATGCACACTGCACATATCTTATTTTGAAGTAAAAAAATGGGAACAAATACAATCATACCACCACCATGTGGCCCATGGGCCGCAATTTGAGGACCGCTGCTTAGACTGTATAAACCTGACTTTCTGTGGGTCCCTTTACCTTTCAACAGGCAGAGCTGGGCATCAGGGCCTCACGAGGTGTCTGGTGGAGTGGGTGGACAAGAGTGCTCTGCCTCTGATCCCAAAGCCAGGACAGAAGCAGAGGAGCCACAGTTAGGTGTTCTTTCAAAAATTAAGAGGGAAAGATACTGCAAATGAGAGGTGGCCTGCTGTGTTTGGTGTGGCAGTCAGCTGGTAAGCCCTGGGGTCTCCTCATTCTGGACATGTCCTGTAGAGGCAGACTCATCAGTGATACCGGCAGCTGTCCAGACAAGGCAGAACGCAGGGCACAGCTGTCCTTTTGGGGCAGATTTTGGTTGTTTGTGTTTCCTCTTGCTAGAGTCTGTGGTTCACCTCTCAGAAACAAAGTTGCATTTTCTTTCTCAAAGTTCCATCTTAGGACACTGAGTTCTGGGTGTTTGTCTGGTGCTTTGCCCTCAGATCACAGCAGAGGTGGGGAGTGCCCAACAGAAGCCCACATGGGGCCTTCTTGCAAAGAGCTGCTGAAACTGGTGCAAAGCAGTGCCCAGGGTTCACCAGCCACTTGGATGATACCGATACTCTTCTGTTTAAAAAAATTTTTACAGCATTTAGGGTGGTGCCTGTGGCTCAAAGGAGAAGGGCGCCGGCCCTATATGCCGTAGGTGGTGGGTTCAAACCCAGTCCCGGCCAAAAACTGGAAAAAAAAAAAAAATTTTTTTTAAAGCATTTAAAACACTTGCCTTTTTACAGTTTTCCATTAGCTCTAGCTTTTTTTTTCTTTTTGAGGCAAAGCCTCAAGCTATTGCCCTGGGTAGAGTGCCATGGCGTCACAGCTCACAACAACCTCAAACTCCTAGGCTTAAGTGGTTCTCTTGCCTCAGCCTCCTGAGTAGCTGGGACTACAGGTGCCCACCACAACACCCAGCTATTTGTGTGTGTGTGTGTGTGTGTGTGTGTGTGTGTGTGTGGTTGTCATTGTTTGGCAGGCCCAGGCTGGATTAGAATCCGCCAGCTCTGGTGTATGTGGCTGGCACCTTAGCCACTTGAGCTACAGTGCCACCCCATAACCTCTAGCTTTATGGGAACTAGAAACTGTACTTACCAGTGGAATTTAGAGTAAGTAATTAAACTATTGAGCTTAAAAGGTAGATGTATTTATTTACTAAAATCTTTACTCACATTTCATTGACTTTTCAGCTCTGCAAGAAGCTGAAGCTCGTTTTCGTGAAATTAAACTTCAAAGGGAAGCCCGAGAAACACAGGAGAGTGAACGCAAGCCCCCACCCTACAAGCACATCAAGGTGACATGTCAGAGCTGTGTGTGTGTGTGTGTGTGTGTGTGTGTGTGTGTGTGCACGCAGGAGTGCGCCTGCACAGGCTGGCTGAAGAGGACACTGCAGGCAAATAGCTAATGCTGTCACCACCAACTATGTGTCTTTTTTTATATAGGTTGACTGGGTGCAGGGCCATATGGTCTATGTGGGGGACTTGGTTTTGCCTTAGAGTGTGAGGCTCAGCTTGGTGGCCAGAGAAGGGCTGGAATGACAGTTCTGTTCAGCTATCTAGAGCAAGTGGAGCTGAGGGACCAGCCATGCTGTCACTAAGTGCTAGAGATAAGCTCAGATAAGAGTGGGTCTGTCATGGCTAGTTTCACCCTCAGTGTGGATCAGTCAACGAGGCCGAGACAGCATGATCTTCCTGCCTCAAAGGTGTGATGACCACAAGGCTGTGAGACAACTCTGCTGTCCTTTGTTTATGGCAGAGAGCTCCATGGGAAGCTTGTGTCCAGCATCCCCAAGTGTGGCTTTGTGAGAGCTTCATGTCGCCCAGAGCAGTCTGCACTAAGGGCATGTACCACTGAGTCCCACCACCCAGGGCCTCGAGTGTGGCCCAGTGACACGAGAGCCATCAGCGGCCTTGTGGCCATGGGCTGCAGTCAGTACCTCTGTGTATAAAGAAAGCATCCTCTGGGCTCATCTCTGTATAATAGTTTACTTGGGATGACTTCCCAGAAATAGAATTACAGATCAGAGGGCATGAAACTTAAGATTCTTGTGGAATATTTGCTGCTGTCCTCTGAGAGCTATATCGTCTGTCATGCCACAGCAGCAGAAGGGCACCTTCTGCCATGTCGTTGTTTTTTTTTTTTTTTTTTTTTTTTGAGACAGAGCCTCACTTTGATGCTCTCAGTAGAGTACCGTGGCGTCATAACTCAACCTCAAACTCTTGGACTCCAGTGATCCTCTTGCCTCAGCCTCCTGAGTAGCTGGGATTATAGGCACCTACCACGATGCCTGGCTATTTTTAGAGATGATGTCTTGCTTTGGCTCAGGCTGGTCTTGAACTTGTGAGCCCAAAGTGCTAGGATCACAGGCATGGCCACTAGGCTGGCCTACCTCGTCTTCCCTGACACTGTCCATTTGTACTTTATTTTATTTTTACTGTTGGGGATTCATTGAGGGTAAAAGAAACCAGGTCACAGTGATTGCATTTATTAGGTAAAGTCCCTCTTACAATTGTGTCTTGTCTCCAAGTGGTGTGTCACAACTGAGACCCCATCCCCCACCCACCTACTATGTACTAGGTTATTAATTGTCCTCACATCAAAATTGAATACATAGGATTCATGATTCTCCATTCTTGTGATGCTTTACTAAGAATAATGTGTTCAACTTCCATCCAGGTTAATACAAAGGCTGTAAAGTCTCCATCTTTTTTAATGGCTGTCTTCTTTAGAGAAGGTTCTGTTCATGTCTCTTGCCCATTGATATATGGGATTGTTGGCTTTTTTCATGTGGATTAATTTGAGTTCTCTATAGATCCTAGTTATCAAGCTCTTGTCTGATTCAAAATATGCAAATACCCTTTCCCATTGTGTAGGTTGTCTATTTGCTTTGGTTGTTGTCTCCTTAGCTGTACAGAAGCTTTTCAGTTTAATTAAGTCCCATTGTTTATTTTTTTGTTGTTGTTGGAATTGCCACGGCAGTCTTCTTCATAAAGTCTTTCCCCAGGCCAGTATCTTCCAGTGTTTTTCCTATGTTTTCTTTGAGGATTTTTATTGTTTCATGCCTTAAATTTAAGTCCTTTATCCATCTTGAATCAATTTTTATGACTGGAGAAAGGTGTGGGTCCAGTTTCAGTCTTTTACATGTGGATATCCAGTTCTCCCAGCACCATTTATTGAATAGGGAGTCTTTCCCCCAGTGTATGCTTTTGTTTGTTTTATCGAAGATTAGGTAGTTATAAGATGTTAGTTTCATTTCCTGGTTTTCTATTCAATTCCAAATGTCTATATCTCTATTTTAGTGCCAGCACCATGCTGTCTTGACCACTATGGCCTTGTAGTACAGCCTAAAATCTGGTGTGCTGATGCCTCTGGCTTCGTTTTTATTACTAAGAACTGCCTTAGCTATATGCGTTTTTTTCTGGTTACATACAAAATGCAGAATCATTTTTTCCGAGTCTTGAAAGTACAATGTTGGTATCTTAATAGGAATGGCATTGAATCAGTAGATTGCTTTGGGAAGTATAGGCATTTTAACAATGTTGATTCTTCCCAGCCATGAGCATGGTATGTTCTTCCATTTGTTAAATATCCTCTGCTATTTCTTTTCTTAGGGTTTCATAATTTTCTTCATAGAGGTCCTTCACCTCCTTTGTTAGGTATATTCCTAGGTATTTCATTTTCTTTGAAGCTATGGTGAAGGGATTTGTGTCCTTAATTAGCCTCTCATCTAGGCTGTTATTGGCGTATACAAAGGCAATTGACTTGTGGACATTGATTTTATATCCTGAGACATTACTGTAGTTTTTGATGACTTCCAGGAGTCTTGTGGTTGAGTCTTTGGGGTTCTCTAAGTATAAGATCATATCGTCAGCAAAGAGGGGGAGTTTGACCTCCTCTGCTCCCATTTGGATGCCCTTTATTTCCTTGTCTTGCCTAATTGTATTGGCTAGAACTTCCAGCACTATGTTGAATAGTAATGGTAACAGAGGACAATCTTATGTGGTTCTAGTTCTAAGAGGAAAAGCTTTCAGTTTTACTCCATTCAGTAAAATATTAGCTGTGGGTTTGTCATAGATAGCTTCAATCAGTTTCAGAAATGTACCAGTTATGCCTATACTCTTCAGTGTTCTAATTAGAAAAGGATGCTGGATTTTATCAAATGCTTTTTCTGCATCTATTGAGAGGATCCTACGGTCTTTGTTTTTGCTTCTATTGATATGGTGATATGGTGAATAACATTTATGGACTTGTGTATGTTAAACCAGCCTTGCATCCCTGGGATGAAATCTACTTGATCATGATGTATGACTTTTTTGATGATAAGTTGTAATCTATTGGCTAGGATTTTGTTGAGAATTTCTTCATCTATATTCATTAGTGAAATTGGTCTGAAGTTCTCCCTTTTAGTTGGATCTTTTCCTGGTTTTGGTATCAGGAGGATGGTTGCTTTGTAGAACGTATTGGGGGAAGATTCCTTCCTCCTCAATTTTTTGGAATAATTTCTGCAGTATAGAAATAAGCTCTTCTTTGAAGGTTTGATAGAATTCTGGTGTGAAGCCATCTGGACCAGGGCATTTTTTTTGTCAGGAGATTTTTTATTGTTTCTTTGATCTCAGTGCTTGAAATTGGTCTGTTCAGGGGATCTGTTTCTTCCTGGCTAACTCGAGGAAGTGGGTGTGATTCCAAATATTGATTTATTTCCTTCACGTTGTCAAATTTCTGGGGATAGAGTTTCTGGTAGTATTCAGAGATGATTTTTTGTATCTCTGTGGGATCAGTTGTTATTTCCCGTTTATCATTTCTGATTGAGGTTACTAGAGATTTTAGTTTTCTGTTTCTAGTTAGTCTGGCCAAAGGTTTATCTATCTTACTTATTTTTTCAAAAAAACAAGTCTCTGTTTCATTAATTTTCTGAATGATTCTTTTCTTTTCAATTTCATTAATCTCCAATTTAATTTTGGATATTTCTTTTCTCTGCTGAGTTTGGGCTTATATTCTTCTTTTTCCAATTCCATAAGATAGCTTGTGAGTTTGTTGATGCGCTCTCTTTCTGTTTTTTGAATGTAGGCATCTAAAGCGATAAATTTTCCTCTCAAAACTGCTTTTGCAGTATCCCACAGGTTTTGGTAGCTTGTGTCTTCATTGTTATTATTCTCAAGGAAGTTAATAATTTCCTGTTTTGTTTCTTCCTGCACCCAACTGTCATTCAGCATAAGGTTGTTTAATTTCCATGCCTTTGTGAAGGGTTGAACATTTTTGTTGGACTTGAGTTCCACCTTTAGTGCCTTTTGGTCTGAGAAAATACAAGGTAAATTTCAATTCTTTTGATTCTGTTGAGGTTTGTTTTGTGTCCTAGGATATGATCAATTTTGGAGAATGTTCCATGGGCCGATGAAAAAAATGTATATTCTTTAGCTTTGGGATGGAGTGTTCTATATATGTCTATCAAGCACAGTTGTTCTAGGGTTTCATTTAAGTCCATTATATCTTTGTTTAATTTCTGTTTAGAGGATCTGTCCAGCTCTGTAAGAGGAGTGTTAAAGTCCCCTGTTATCATGGTGTTATAGGATATCATATTGTTCAGACTAATTAAGGTCTGTTTCAAGAATCTGGGAGCATTTAAATTGGGTGCATAAACATTTAGAATTTAAATGTCTTCTTGTATTTTTCCCTTGACCAATATGAATTGACCATCTTTGTCTTTTTTGACTTTAGTTGCTTTTAATGCACATGTATCTGAAAATAAGATTGTTACCCCACTTTTCTTCTGAATTTCGTTTGCCTGAAAAATTGTCTTCCAAGCCTTAACTCTGAGTTTTGTCTTTTGAGGCTAGGTGTGTTTCCTGCAGACAGCAAATGGATGGCTGTGTTTTTTAATTCAATCAGCCAATCTGTGCCTCTTCAGTGGGGAATTCAAGCCATTAACATTTATTGAGATAATTGATAAGTGTGGTAGCATTCTGTTCATCTTACTTTGTGAAAGTCCATTGCTTAGTTTTATCTTTTGCATCACTGTGGAAGCTAGGTTCTGTCCTTTAATTTCTGGGTGTTTACTTTGCTGAAGGTCCATTGTGATGGTCAGTGTGTGGAACAGGTTGAAGTATTTCCTGTCGAGCTGGTCTTGCTGTGGCAAATTTCCTCAATGTTTGCATATCAGTACAAGATTTGATTTCTCCATCAATTTTAAAACTTAGCTTAGTGGGATATAGAATTCTGGGCTGGAAATTGTTCTGTTTAAGTGGATTAAAGGTAGATGACTCATCTTCTGGCTTCAAAAGTTTCATTAGAGGAGTCTACAGTCACCCTGATGGATTTTCCCCTGTAGGTCAATTGGTACTTACTCCTGGCAGCTTGCAAAATCTTCTCTTTTGTCTTGACTTTGGACAGATTCATCAAAATGTTTCGTGGAGAAGCTGTATTAGAGTTGAGGCGACCTGGGATCCAATATCTCTCTGAAAGGACTGTGTGTCAGAATCTTTAGTGATATTTTGGAAATTTTCATTTATAATATTCTCTAGTATGGCTTCCATTCCTCTGGGGCATTCTTCTTCCCCTTCTGGGATACCTATACCTCATATGTTTGAGCACTTCATAAAGTCCCTTAATTCTGTCAGTAAACTTTCTTCTTTCTCCTCTTTTCTGACTCTTTAACTACTGAGATATATCAAGAGCTTTGTCCTCTATCTCTGAGATTCTTTATTCTGCATGGTCTAATCTGTTGGTGATACTTTCTGTTGCATCTTTAAGTTCCCTAATGGACTGCTTCAGTTCCTTCAGCTCTGCTAGATCCTTTCTATAGTCTTCATATCATTCATCTCTTATTTGATTCTATTTTTAGATTTCCTTTTGGTTATTTTCCACTTTCTCAGCAATTTCCTTCCTTGTTTTCATCATCTATATTTTATATTCCCCTTCTGTCATTTCTAACATTTCTTTATAGGTGGAATCCTTTGTAGTACCTACCTCACAGTCCGTTGTGGAGGTTGCTCTGGACTGGTTTTTCATGTTGCCAGGATTTTTCTGCTGTGTCTTCCTCAAGAGTGTTTTCTTTCATCGGTTTCCTTGCCCTAATTTTCCTTTCACTTACTCTTGCTTTTTAAGTTGCCGTGCCTCTGGCCTAAGGTTTCTATGAGTTCTTTTGATACAGGACCAAAAGGATGAGAAGATTGAAGAGCAAGAAGGGAAAAAAGATTAAAAAAAAAAAAAAGAAAGAAAGAAAAAGAAAAAGAGAGAAAGAGAAAGGAGAGGGGATGAGTAAAAGGGAATATTGACAAAAAGAAGAGAGGCACAGAAAGAGGGAGACAGGAGTATAAAGGTGCACAGTAGGGCACTTTGACCCAACCTTAAAATCCCCCAACTTCTGGTGGTGCTGGGTTGGGTGGTTCCCTTGAGGTCAGCAGCTCTTTGCCAGCCTGTTCAGACACAGTACCCCACCTCCACCAAATAGAGAGGAAAGACAAAAATACTAAAAATCAAACCAAAACAAACAGAAAACTTTACAGGTAAAATTGGGGGAAAACCCAAATAATAGGGGCAGAAACACTAGCAAAAATGAAGTCCTTATTATTAAAGAAGGCAACAATGGAAAATTATATTTAAACTAGAAGCATGAAGAAAGAAAAGAAAGAAAAATCTAGAGGGAAAACGTTGAAATTAAAAAAAAAATACCAAAAACAAAACAGTATATATATCTTGCTGAATATTGTCTGGGCAATAGGTGATCTTCTGGGGTATGAGTTGTTAATCACAGTGCTGATAACAGCAGTATGAGATGGGAGATTGGAGGCCTCTGCTGATTTCTCAAAACCTGCAGGGTTGAGAGCCTAAATCTCTCCTCAGCCCACTTAAAAGACACTTTAAACCGATAACCTTGGCTAAGCAGAAGCTTTCCCAGGAAACTACTTGTCGCTGGGATCTCTCCTGAAGTGGCTTACCCACTTAGCGAGTGCACCGAAACTGGTCTTACTCCATGCCCCTGAGGGTGGAAGCTGTTAGGTGGCCCTGCTACTGCCAAACACTGACATCTCCACTCTTCTCCAGCACCCTTTGGTACTGCTCAGTCACTAGATCATTCACCCTAGGTCTCCCAGCCCGAGTCTCACTCTGTGACCCTGAGGGCAGGGCCTTCAGGGACAGTTCTCCCACAATGGCTGCGCACAGCCCACAGCTGAACAATATTAGCTCCGTTCAGGCTCAGCAGCTGAGTCTGAGGTCCTAGAGAACGCTTAAAGTCTTCTGAACTCTTGCCCAATTTCTCTCAAGGTAGTTCAACCAAGTGCCCAAGTCTTAAAAACACCAAACAGCCCACAGGGAGGGGCTTCTCTGTTTGCAGTCTCACTGCTGATGTGGTTACGGCTGTGGCAGCCACGGCTCAGACCAAAGGCATGCACGCAACCACTTGCCAGTTCTCCACTGCTTTTGTCCTCCTTCTGGGGTCCAGAAGTCTCTCGCTGTCTCCCTGTGTCTCCAAAGGCATGGCATCTTGCTTCCTTCCCCATTTGCACTTTAGTTCCTCCCAGCTCTGTCCACCACTAGCATCATTTGGTTGTTCCCCCTATGCCAATAAAGTGTATGGTCGAGGGCAGGAACTACACCCTCCCTGGGGTCCTCTCAAGTGGCCAGAGATTATGAGGAGTCTCAGACAGATGGCTGGGAAGCTGTTAAAGGGAATTCTGGTCAGGCATTTGCTAGACACCCTGCACAGTGCTGTCATCTCTTTTTCTTTTTTCTTTTCTTTTATTTATTTATTTATTTTTTGTAGAGACAGAGTTTTACTTTACTGCCCTTGGTAGAGTGCCGTGACGTCACAGGACTCATAGCAACCTCCAACTCTTCGGGTTATGAGATTCTCTTGCCTCAGCCTCCTGAGCAGCTGGGACTACAGGTGCCCACCACAATGCCTGGCTATTTTTTTTTTTTTTTTTTGCAGTTTGTCCGGGGCTGTGTTTGAACCCGCCACCCTTGGCATATGGGGCTGGCGCCCTACTCACTGAGCCACAGGCGCCGCCGTTTTTTTCTTTTTTTTTTTAAATTAAAAATTTTCTGTTTAATTTGATTTCTTTTTATTATTTTTTAGAATGCAGCTCTACTTAGATATTCCATAAATATAACATTCTAGGCTCGGCACCCATAGCTCAGTGGTTATGGCACCAGCCACATACACTGAGGGTGGTGGGTTTGAGCCCAGCCCAGGCCTGCTAAACAACAATGTCAACTGCAACAACAACAAAAAATTGCCGGGCATTGTAGTGGGCACCTATAGTCCCAGCTACTTGGGAGACTGAGGCAAGAGAATCACTTAAGCCCAAGATCTTGAGGTTGCTATGAGCTGTGATGCCACAGCACTCTACCAAGAGTGACAAAGTGAGATTGTCTCAAAACAAAAACATAAATATAACATTCTAGAAATAGCAAAAACCATAGGAACAGAAAGCCTTAACCCTACACCAGAATACCAATTTTTAAATTTCATGTTGGGAGGTAGGAGTTGCCCATGACTGATGCACTCCTTCACTACAGAGAGAAGTTAAGGCTACTCAGAAGGAGTCTAGGTAAAGGTGGAATCCAACAAAGGGGAATGGAAGAATATTTCTTTTTAGGTTATCACAGCCAATATTAACTCTTTATTGTTACTACAATGCATGAGTTATTTCATAACTTTTATTATTTATTTATCTTTATTTCAGAATGTTACAGGGGTACAAACATTTTGGTTGCATGTGTTACTTTTATATAGTTGGAGCCAAGATTATAATTGTGTCCATTTCCCAGGTAGTGTGGAATGTACCTCTTAGGTGTGAATTTAACCATCCCCTCCTACCCTCTTTCACCTGCTTGATTTCCATTGAATTTCACTACCATATATACATGGGTGTTGATCATTTAGTTCCAATTTAAAAGTGAGCAAGTGTGGTGTTTGTTTTTCCATTCTTGTGATACTTCACTTACAAGATGATGGGATGGTCTCCAGTTCAATGCAGGTTGTTAAACAAGATATTAGGCAAAAAAAAGAAAGATAGAAAAACACAGGCCTTGCTGGGCACCGTAGCTCAGTGGTTAGAGTGCCAGCCCTGCATACCAGGGTTGGCAAGTTCAACCCTCACCTGGGCCTGAGTAAGAAAAAAAAGAAAGAGAAAAAAAAAAAGAAAGAAAGAAAAATACAAAAGAAAATAGAAACCCAACACAAAGAAATCACAAAAACAATCCAGGAAATGAGTGAAAAATTCACTAAAGAAATCAAATTATTAGCTGGGCGTAGCAGCTCACACCTGTAATCCTAGTACTCTGGGAGGCTGA
>CAUYPK010034451.1:0-64619 GCA_963574355.1 Loris lydekkerianus
TGCCTCTACCTAGATACAGCCAATGTGGTACCATGCCACTGGCCCGACCCTGTCACTCACCTCTTCCCCCGCCTTCTTTCCCTGCCCCTTCTCCACAATAAAAAAATAAATAAATTCAAAAAAAAAAAAAAAAAAAAACAACCCCCCCCAAAAAAATAAAAATAAGTAAATAAATAAATAAATAAATAAATGAAAAAAAAAAAAATAAAATAAATAAAAATGAGCAAATGCTGGTTATGGTGTCTCATGTCTGTAATGCATTTTGGAAACCTGTGGTTGGAAGACTCTTTGAGTCTAGGAGTTCAAGACCAGCTAGGCAACATTGAAGACATCTTCTCCATAAAAATAAATAAATAAATAAATAAATAAATAAAAATAAAAAATAAAGCCTGATTTGGTGGCACATGCTTGTATTCCCAGTTACTTGGGAGGCTGAGGCAGGAAGATAACTTGAACCCAAAAGCTAGAGGATATGGGAAACTGGGCAACATTCCTACCATTTTATCATTTTGCACCCATTAGAATGGCCACTATGAAAAACAAAGCAAATAATAATAATAACAACATGTTTTGGTGAGAATGTAGAGAACTCAGTATCCATGTGCACTGCTGGTGAGGATATACAATAGTGCAGCTACAATGGAAAATAGTATGTTAGTTCCTCAAAATGCCAAAAATAAAACTACTATATGATATGTCAATTACAAATCTAGGCAGATACACAAAAGACTTAAAAGCAGGGACTCGGAGAGATATTGAAACACTTGTGTTCATAGTAGCATTATTCACAATAGCCAAAAGTAGAATCAGTTTAAGAGCCATTGATGAATAAACAAAATGTGGTGTAAACACACCCTGGAATATTATTCAGCCTTAAAGAAGAAGAACATTCTGCCAAATGCTACAACATGAATAAAACTTGAAAATATAGCCGGGTGTTGTGGGGGGCACTTGTAGTCCCAGCTACTCAGGAGGCTGAGGCAAGAGGATCACTTGAGCCTCGGGGTTCGAGGTTGCTGAGAGCTGTGACGCCACAGCACTCTACTCAGGGTAAAAAAGTGAGATTCTGTCTCAAACAAACAAACATTAAAAAATAAAACTAAAAAATGAAGATATTATATTAAGTAAAATAAGCCAGTCAGAAAAGGGAAAATACTGAAGGAGTTCACCTGTATGAGGTACCTAAAGTAGTCCCATTAATAGAGTCAAATCGTGGAATTTTGATTCTCAGTGAGTGGATATATAAGAAAATGGAGAGTTATTATTTGATAACTACAGAGATTCAGTTTAGGACAATGAAAAAGTTCTGGAAATGGATGCTGGTAGTGGTCACACAACAATGTGCTTAATCTCACTGACTAGGACACCTAAAATGGTTAAATAATAAATTTTATGTAATGTATATTGTGCCACAATAAAACAGTTATGTTTTTAAAAGAATCAGAAATAAACTTTACAGAATAAATGTCATTTGACGTGAGTCCTGGATCCTTCCAGTTAGTTCATCCAGACTTCCCCTTTTGGAGCAATGGATCACACATCTGTTGATATTTCTGGGCCAACGTGCACAGCAGTGTCTGAGTATAAAGCCACATAAAAGAATGTGTGGACCAATGAGTGAGAAATTGATATTCAAAAAGTTCCACAGAAGCAGAAAAGGAAGCCAAGTATAGGAATTCCATGTGTGGAAATGTTAAAAGTGATGAGAAAGATCCTCAGGCTGCTCCAGGAGAGTAGGCGGGGAAGAAGGATTCTGACTGTGGCCTGAGGCATGTAACCTTGAATCCCCCTACAGCGAGTTAAGGAAGGAAACAGCAGGCAGGTCTCAAGAGCAGAGAAGGAGCAGAGAGTGGGTTCCAGAAAAAGATACCATCAAAGCATTGAGACAGAAAACAGTTTTATTAAAATGCATGATCATAATAATTATAATAATGCCAGCATACAGCACTAAGAGCTTAACATTCGTGAACATAAAGACGCCTTAACTGGGTTGTGTTATTATTATTTCTCCAGTGGTGCTTTTCCTACCATATGTCAGAGTAAGTATTTGAACCCCAAATAACAGAGTCCATGCCCCCTACCACCTACTCTGTACAGAGGAATTAGCTGATAGTATAATACAAAAGTTAGTATAATACAAAAAGTGGAGTCATTTGGATCATAGTTTAGAAGGTTGACCTCCCCAGTGTGGCATCAAGAGGGCATTGTGTAACCTTGAAGATTTTTATCAAGCGAGAGATGATGATAGAAACTGCTCTGAGAAGGACAATTTGGCAATAGGAAAATGAAATAAGTTGATAAGTGGCAGGGCTGAAATTAGGAAGACTGGCTAGAGAACAGAGAGGAACAAGGGAAAAACTAAAATGAGGGGACAGGAATGGAATGTGTGGATTCAAAAGCTCTGAGAAAGCTGAATCAATTGGAGTTAGCTACTAATTAGCTAAAGGGGGCCAGGACTCTGGTAGAGCTTAGAGTGCACAATGACCTTGAGATGTGTGGAGCTGTGGTGAGTCCAAAAATGCAATGATGTAAGGAGGGATAAGGAAAAAGGGACTATTCTGAAGTTGTTGGAATTAATCGCCATAAATCCCCATATTTTTAAGATGCATAATTAATCTGAAAGTAATAACATGAATCCTAAATACTTAGAGCTACCATGGATACTAAGCTCTCTAATAAGGTAGAAGAACCTTTGTCAACTGAGTGATATTGTAGATGTTCAGCAATCACAGGACTTGCTCCAGCCAATTGAGATTAGACTGAGTGGTAGCTTGTGTCTATCCTAAAAATTACTTTGAAGTCTTTTAGACATATCCTACTGTGTCCTTTTATATTCCATACAAGTGTAAACTTGGAAATAATTAAAAACAATAGATAAGAACCTTCCAATCTTTTTTTAGTATTTCTTTTATGTAGGGAATAATTGTTTGGGCAAAGTAGATTACATTTCAATATTCAGACAGGCTCCTTTTGTGATTACTTTGGACTCTTTATCTTCTTTTCAAATTACCTTGCCTATTTCAGAAGCTCGGTGCATTTCTCTTGTGCTTCTTTTTTGGGGTAAGACAATGTAGAAAGGCCAATGGTATAAAGTTGAAGGCTATCCACTATCCAATTTAACATCAGAGAAATAGTCATTTTAAATTAATATGGCATTTTAGAGAAATAGTCCTTTTAAATTAATATGAAGTGGCTTGATAGAGTGGGAGAAAAAAACATAAAAGTCAAAGTGACTTGATTTTCAATACTGGTGCTGGCACTTAGGATCTTTGTGACTTCGGAAATTGAATTAAATCATTGCACCTCAGTTTCTTTGTCTGAAATATAGGATAATAATGATACTGCTACCTTAGAATTATCATGAAGCTTGGTGCACACAGACAATACACACATATAAGCCTTGACACATAGTAAAAAAAGAGCATATTTGTTGAAAAAGGTCTTCCAGTCCTGTCCTAAAACAGGAATGTTTTTGAGGTTCATCTTAACATTAGATTGTGGAAATGATTGCACCACTCTGTAAATGTACTAAAAGCCATTGAATCATATACATCTAACAAGTGAATTTTGTGCTATATTAATTATATCTCAATAACACCACTTAAGAAAAAAGAGGGTGGCATTTGTATATACAGCCATGAAAATTCTTACATAAAATAATGGGTGCCTATGGAAAGCAAGAAATGTTATGTGAGTGTGGGATAGGGATGACCCTCTCCTGCATTTTTTTTTATCTTGTAAATATTTGTTTTTATATTAATGTGTGTGCATTGGTCAGTTTTGTTGGTAATAATGAACTTCCCAAATCATGGTGCATTATAATACTGTTATTTGTATTACATGCTGGGATCTAGTCAGGTTTGTTTGTGTGTTGGGAGCTCTACTCAGCTCTGCTTAGCTCCTATCCATGTGTTCCAGCAGCCACTACACGGAACATGCTGATTCTTGTGGCCTCAGGAAACAGAAGTCTGAATCCACTTCTTAGCTTTTATGGCTTTTGCACAGACAGAGAGCAATCCATAGCTGTTTGCCTGTCATGTGGCTTAAGCAAGTCACATGGTCAAGGCTAGTGTTGATGGAAGTAAACAGGCACTCCTTCCATGGGGTAAGGGGGTTATGAATATTTTCAAAAATAATAAAATCAGACAACCTACCAATGCTGGAGGAAGATATTAATACGTCTAACAGCCTGACTCAAGCTGAACCCTCTGTCAGTGCCTCGGATCCCTTCTGACTATCTGACTATCCAAGTGTTTGTCTTTCCCTTTTCTGTGTGATTTACAGTCCACCAAGTTCCCCTGTAATGAAAGACTCAAGGCTCTTCCAAGGATCTTGCTGTACCCCCAGTTACCACCCTGTGCTTTCCACTTCTTTTATTGCTAGACTTCACAGTTATGACCACTTGGTGTCTCTGCTGTTTCTCTATCGCATTTAATCGTTTGTTTCCATGATGACTTTAATCTTCTCAATCCATTGAAACTGCGCCTTCTAAATCCTCCAATGGCCTTAATTACCAAATCCAATGACATTTTCTTCAGCCATTATTTATTTTCATGGTGGTGGCATTTGTACTGTGAACTCCTAACATGCAAAATTTTTAATCCCTCTCCCTTACCAAGTTCCACATAACACTCTCCTTGCATTTCTTTCTTGTGTGAGCTTATATATAGTTCTGGGTCTTCAGTTTTTGCTTCTGAGAGTGTGACTTCGAAACTAAAGGGTCAAAACGATTGCTATATTTAATGAAGCACATTCGTTTTGCATACTAATGCCACTAATTTTTTCTTGAACAGATGGAGTAGAAAGCACTTTTCTAAAAAAAGTATAAGTCACCTTATATTTAATAATTCTACTCATAAATGTTACCCCGGTGTTGAAAGTATTTTGCATACTTTTTGCACTGCCATGTAAAGTGCAAATAGGGTGGGAATATAACATGTTTAGAAGTGTAGGTTTGCTCAATGCCTGCACTGGTGGTTTCATCTACATTTTTTAAAAGTCAAATACCTAAAAATAGGAAACCTTTAGAAATTGTATGCATAGAATTAAAAGTGCTCTGTGGACAAGGAATCCATATGTAGAATCATACAAAAATGTGGGTAAATATAAATGTATGGCATCTAAATTTATGAAATCACTATTTTTAGTTATCATTGTGCCTCTATGAGCATTAAGCATGCTTAGTAGCCACACTGCCCAGCCTCGCCATCTGGGTCAAGTATCTTCATCTTAAATACTCTGATACCAGGACCAATCCCATTTATAGCTCTCAATTTCCAGTATAGGTTTCATCTGAGTTCTGGGTCTGGAAAGAATGTTCTGGTCCCTTTGTCCCATCTATTGTCATTTAGGTGAATCATGAGAATTTTGTGGTATGACAAGAGCTGGGAGATTTGAATTTCTAATCCTGTCACTGATCTTGGAGCAGAGGAACTTGGGAGAGAAGAGGAGCAGAGAAATGGGCTCAGTCAGTGCTACTCAAAGGGTGGTCCCTGGATAATCCATGCCAAGGCCACCAAGGAGCGTGGTAGAACTGTGCATTCCTGGCCTCTGCCCAGGACCGCTGTACAGAGTCTCAGGGGCTGGGCGCCAGCCATCTGTGTTTTATCCAGCTTTTTTAATGACTGTGTGCTCACTGAAGTTTAAGAAGCATAGAGCCAACCATTTTTCCCTGCAATAAGCTTTTGTTAATCTTCCCAGAGGTGTAGTCATGGGGGAGCAGTGATAGGGAGTGGGAGACAGAGGTTGAAAATGAGGTTCCCACAGTACACAGTGTTACGGTGTGGCAATAAATGTGATGGCGTTATAAATTTGTAGTCTGAGAGACCCAAGATGAGCCCCAGAAAAAAGCAGATCTTACTGCAAACAAGCATCAGATTCACTAATCAGCATAGGTCCTAACAGCTTCAAGTGTGCAAGAATTTTCTTAAATAAATTAACAAGTAACTTCAGTTGAAATAAATGCAGAAATTCAAAACTTCTGTCTTAGAAGAGAAGGGAAGTATGGCCCAGAGCTAAGTAAGTCGATGTGGGGGATTTCTAGGATTTTATTTGGGCATGCTGAACCTTAAATAGAGATCTGAACCTCAAAATTGAAAGAGGCTGACAGGAAGATGCTCTTCTTAGAAGACACACACGTTCAGTGCCAAGTGCACAGTGCACGGTGGTGACGGGGCTCCGGGATGGAGGACAGCTCTTCACTCTACCCTTTTAAGAAGTCCAGCAACTTCTAACTCCAACGTCTCAAAAGAGCTTCCTGGTGGATCAGCTCAAATTCCACAGACCTTTGTGAAAATGGAATAAATAATCTCTGTCCCTGAAATGAGAAAACGTGTAAATATTTATAAAGAAGATGGTGATGATGACATGATTATTCTTAGGAAGTTAAACAGGGAACACTAAAAGTAGGTGATTTTCCTCTTTTTAATGTAGATGGCTTCCCAGTAAGTTAAAAAAAAAAAAAAAAAGATTGGACCCCCTTTTCGTTTGTAAAGTTGTCCTTCACTGTCACGTATGATGATTTCCCAGAGGGACAGTACTAACGCTGCAGGTCAGCTCATGGCAAAGATTGCCTGTCTACCCCAGCCCCTGAGCAGCCAGGAGATGGGATGACTGTATGCACTGTGCCTGATTTGCCTGTTAGTGTTTGGACATAAACAGTGTGTCAGGATTTAGAGACAGGAGCAAATCCTGCCTTTAACACCTATCTGTACTTCTAAGAAAATTAGAGAAAATAATATATACATTATATTGTAATCCATTTTTCATATGCAAAGACCATCCAGAAACGTGATTATAGTTTAAACATATAATCTCTAGTGCCCAGGAAATTTTTTTTTTAATTAATTATACTTGAATTGTGAGCAGGCGTGCTAGTTTTTCTATAATAGCATATGTGTTTTTCATTAAAACAGTGTAATGATTTGAAACGGGGTCCTATACATGCCCTTGATTAACATTTAAGATCATGGATACTGTATGGACATAGTAAAGGGTCCATCTGCCTGTTTTTTCATCCTTACATTTAGGAGAAAGCTATGTGCTACAGTTGGTTAGAAGTTGAGTTTCAGAATTAAGCTGAGATGGTTTTGAATTCAGGTATCACCACTTTTTGGCTTTGTGTCCCTTACAAAGTGATATAATCTCAATGAGCCTCAGACTGACTATGTGTAAAATGTGGATTACAAAAGCCCTGTTTTCTGGCTTGGTTTGAAGGTTAAATGAGATGATGTATGTAAAGAATTTGGGATAATGTTTGGTACGAGTTAAGACTTAATAACTTTTAGTTTTTGTTGCCTTTATTGTTAGTGTTTTAAAGTTGCAGCTATTATTTATTGTTCTTATTACATTCTTGCCTGTTTATCCCTTAAATAAGTCATCCTCAGTGTTAGCCCCCATGCCGATTCCCAGTTTTCCCTTGATCTGATGTACTTAGCTTCCCATCACC
The DNA here is from genome assembly GCA_963574355.1 of Loris lydekkerianus. Taxonomy (NCBI): domain Eukaryota; kingdom Metazoa; phylum Chordata; class Mammalia; order Primates; family Lorisidae; genus Loris; species Loris lydekkerianus. The sequence continues at coordinate 7,448 of CAUYPK010034451.1, forward strand.
GTGGTCCTTGCCCTTCAGCACCCAAGACCACACTTGCCAGTAGTTTTGTTATGAAACTCCCTGATATAGAGCCCGAGTTTACTATGAAAGATCTTGTTGTGACAGTTGCATTCCTAGTAGGAGTGCAATGTTGGCCCAGGATATAGCTAGACTAGAGGACTCTTCAGGTCCTTCCAGATCTGGGATTTGAGACTGTCAGACTCTGAAAGAAGAGTGACAACATCTCCTCTGTTTCTGTATCCAGGTGTGATGTCTGTGACGCTGCCAGCTTTTCCCAGACTAATGTCTATGAGTGACGTTAATATCTTCCAGTGCTAATCATCCAAAAAATTGAAAGTAATGTTGGTTTACATATTTTTAAATGAAAATCATACTGTGGCAAGGATGTGCTACAGTATAAACAAGATAATGTTTATAGCACCTGTCACAATACATCCACTCCCCACATGCATAGTTAGACTGTCTCTTGAATATGCCTGTGGTCCTTCCCCATTATGACCCCAGCGTAGAGCCCAGAAAAACGTAACTACACTATCCAAATAGTCGTATAAGGCTCTCGTACCCTAACGAAAATTTAAAGATAGGCTAATCTTTAGATCAACTTGGGAAAGAATGTATCCTTAAGTGAATTGCCTGTTTATAATTTATAAAATGCCCTTATTCAAATTGATAATGATGTATGTTTGAATAATTCAAGAAACAAGATGTCAATAGCTTTTAGCATCAGGTGCCAAGAGAGATTCTGCTTTTGAATATTAATTTGACTAATTTTGGATATTAGGCCATTTAGTATGGTAAACACATATGCAGAATAGTAGGAGTTTTGAAGGGTAAAGTAATCAGAAATGGGGAAATGTAGCATTTCTTTAAAATGTAACAATTATCGTAAGATCTCACAGGGAATAGTCAGCAACTGACAAAGAGTAAGATATCCTAAGTGAAAAATAAATGAGCATAAAATAAAGTCCTGGGGATACAAAAATGGGCCCTTGTTTTGTATTGTGATTTCCTTCTATTTATATAAACTTATACTACAGCATAGAAACTTATACTCTTAGTACTTTAATTTATAGTATACAGAAATTGTAGGCCATAATAGCAAATAGACAAGTCAACATCAAACTAAAGAGATTCTTCATAGAAAATTAACAGTTGACCTATGGAATGGGAGAAAATATTAGCAACCATATATCATGTAAAGGGCTAATATCTAACACATATAAAGAATTCCTACAACTTAAAGGCAAAAAGTAAATAACCCAATTAAAAAAATGATGAAGGACTTAAAGAGACATTTCTCCAATGAAGGCACACACATGGTCAAATGGTGTATGAAAAGATGCTCAACTTCACTGATCACTGGGGAAATGTGAGTCGGCACCACCAGGACATATCACCTTACACTGGTTAGAACAGCCATGTAGAACAAACAAAATCAGAAACTACCAAAGCTTGGAGAGGATGCAGGGAAATTGGGATCTTGTGTGTTGTTGGTAGGAATGGTAAATGGTGCAGCTCCTGTGAAAAAACAACACAAAGTTTCCACAAAAACTAAAAATAATTGAAATCAACTTGTCAAAGAGAAATTTGTACTCCAGTTTTCCTTGCAGCCTTATTCACGCTAGTTAAGAGGCAGAAACAACATAGACATCTATTTGCAAATGAATAGATAAAGCAAATGTGGTAGGTGCATACCATGGAAGGTTATTCAGCCCTAGTAGTAAGGGAGATTCTGTCAAATGCCTTAACACGGGTGAACCTTTATGCTACATGAAATAAGGACAAAAGCAATATGTGTCCACTCACGTGAGGTCTCTAAGTAACCAAACCCACAGAAGCAGAAAGTAGAAGGTGGTTACCAGGGCCTGAGGGAAGGAGGAATCGATATATAATTTCAGTCATGTGAGATGAAAAAGTTCTAGAGATCTGCTGTACAATGTGGTGTTTCCAGTTAACAATAGTATACACCTGTCCTATACACATAGACGTTTTTGAAGGCAGATCTTGTGTTCTGTGTTATTTACCAACATCAAAAAGGAAATACTGTGCAGAAATACATGTAATTCATCCATTATTAATGTGCTAGAATGGGATACAAAGAATAAAAGCATTCTTTATTCAGTTCTTGTAACATACACCCATGTCTAAACAAACAAATAATACTATGCAGCCTTAAAGAAAGATGGAGACTTTACCTCTTTCGTGTTTACATGGATGGAGCTGGAACATATTCTCCTTAGCAAAGTATCCCAGGAATGGAAGAAAAGGTATCCAATGTACTCAGCCCTACTATGAAGCTAAATTATAGCTTTCACATGAAGGCTATAACCCAACTATAAAACAAGACTATGGAGAAAGGACCAAGGAAGGGGAAGGGAGGGGGGAGGTTTGGGTGGAGGGAGGGTAATGGGTTAGTCCACATCTATGGTGCATATTTTTATCTAGAATAAAAAAAAAAAAGAAAAAAAAAGTTAAGTCAGCATAAAAGCCAGAGGTTTCACCATCCTGAAAATATGTAAATGTATTTGAGGGAAACACCTTAGGAAACGTATTTGTGGTTCAAAATTTTCAAGCATGAATTTATGTCATTATTGGGTGGAGTATATACATCGAATACATGCTCTCCAGCATTTCTTTTAATCTTCCGAACAAACTTGGGTGACGCTGTTACTATTTCCTTCTTGTGGATGAATAAAGGGAGAATCAGAGACATCCAGGAACTTCTCCAAAGTCACACAGCTCCTCATTATTGGAACTGGTTTGGAAAACTAGACCATGATACCCCAGCCTCTTGTTCTGTGAACCACTAGCTGGATCATTTGTATGACTCTGAAGGGAGAGATTAAAATATGCTAAAAAACAATGGCAGAGTAACTACCTTCCAGAATCCAGGTTCGATGTGAGACCATTTGACTATTCATGTCTATTCAAGTCTCCCTTTAGAGACTTCATTTCCAAGTATGATTATTTTGAATTGTTATTCGCTGTTGGTTACAAAAACAAAACACATTTGATTTTATCTTAGTGATTTATCTGCTGTGTTAGTTTTATGAAAAGAGATACAGACAAAATATTGACCCACAGCAATGCTATTTCCTGTCAGATTCCTCTGTGAGTCTCAAGAAAATCTTGCACACTGAATTTTAAAGTCCAGTGTGTAGAGCCCAGAATACTGTTGTAGTCAATATATTGATTACAGCTTCTTTAGGCTCACAGTAATTAAAGACTGTCACATGGGTGCAGCATTTGTTTAGAAGATAATTCTCAAGATTTTCACTTGTGATACCAAAGCCCTAGCAATTGTATTGTATGTGTACCGAATTTATTTCAATTCTATTGAGAACAAGAAAATTTAATTAAAACAGTGTGAATTCATTTAAATTTGTTGGGGGGGGATGGGAGATGTAATTATGAGTCTATTTTTAGTTGTTTATTGCGGGAAGCCAGCCACTTGATAATTTCAAGCCCATAGTAAATTAGGGTTATTTAGAGGTCATCAATTGTGTGATGAAGCTTAAGTCATACTGAGAAAGAGAACTTCTATTCTTGAGCCTGACGTGTGATGCATATACTGTTGTTTAAGCATCAGTATAAATGGCTTCCCAGCCATCTTCAGTGGAAATGCCATTGTTTCTATGGGCGTGTATGGAGACCTTGAGAGGAGACTTGCTGAAGGCCAGACGGATAATAGTGAGGTTGAGGTTAGAATAAGGCCTCCCAAACTGCAAATACTTTCATTGTTAATATAACTTTCTCTCCTTGGACTTCCACCTCAAACTGCTCAATCCGTGGTTAACTTGCAGTTTGGGACGGTCTATCAGGGCGGCCATCCTTGCCTCTGTCCAGCGGTCTTTCTTCACCCGGCTCAGTGCCGTACACAGGCTTCTGACTTTTCTCCTTCCTCACCAGTCCCCCATTCTCCCTTCTCACACAGAAGCATCTCAATCCTTGATGCCGTTTCCTCTCCCTCTCTCCTCATAACTTTGGTGAATCTATTCCAGGTTCAAGGCTCTTAAGAATCACCTACATTTCAACAACTCCCAACTGAGAGACTTCCTGTCCAAACTCAAGATTTGTATTTGCAAAAGTCCCTTTTATGTCTCTGCTTGGGTGTCTAATAAATACTTAACATTTCTAGTACACAGTTCCTACTCTTCCTCCTAAAACTTGCCCCAGCAGCTGCCTTTATCAAGAATCTACGCATTGCTCATAGTTGCTACGGCTGGTCCAAACCACTGGCTCTCTTATCTGGATTATTTAAAATAAATAATAAAATAATATGTATGTAACAGGTTTTCTTGCTTTAAACTTTGCTCATCCAGTCCGTGGCTCCGAGGAGTAGGGCGCCAGCCCAATATACTGGAGGTTGTCAGTGTGGTAGGCAGAGTAACCAAAAATTATGCTTACGGTTGGTTGTCTGTCTCTGAACCTCGGACCCCCCACCTTTCCTGTCCCTTGCTTGCTGTGTCCCATTACACCAACCATTTGTAGGATGTAAGCCTTAGAACAGTGATTTTCAAAATTTTAAAGATCATTAATTAAATTATTTTTGAAAGAAGGAATAAGTTGAAAGAATAGTAATATCTTATTTTTTATACTCTTTATGATCAACCTACTCTAAGTGTGCCACAGAAGTTTAATATAGGTTTAAGAATGCCGTGAGATAAAAATGGATGAAAAGTGCTGTTCTAGAAGGTTCCTCTGGTTGAGTTGCTCGTCCCCCAGATACCACCTTTATTAACTACCTCATTGATTGATTGATTGATTGATTATTTTTGCAGTGTTTGGCCGGGGCCAGGTTTGAACCTGCCACCTCCAGTATATTGGGCTGGCGCCCTACTCCTCGGAGCCACAGGCACTGCCCTAACTACCTCATTTATTTCAAGCCTTTTCTTAAAATTCACGTTCTCAGTGATCCCTACCATAGGCTTACACTGTGAACTACCTGCCACCACCCTGGATACTCCTGGCCTTACTTGTCCTGTTCTCATATTTAAAAAAAAAAATTGTCGTAGGATGCATCACCTTTTAATACACTAAGTATTCTATTTATTTAGTATGATTATTGTTTAATTGTTTCACTTTCTCCACTAGATATACAAACACATCACAAGGGCAGAGTTTTGATTCTTTCCCTCTTTGTGTGTTCCAAGCACCTAAATCAGTGCCTGAGACACAATATGTCTTCAGAAAATACTTGTTGAATAACAGCTGGAAAGTAAATATGAAGTATATAGCAAATCTCTTTTTTAGGTGTCTTTAACTTTGTATAAATCTGAGGTCGTTCTCTGAGCTCTCTCCAGACAGAATCCTTTTGTTCTTCACAATCTCAATCCTCAAACTATCTAACTAGAGCCTCCTTTCATACCTGTTAATAATAGGTTTATGCAGCTAAACCACCAAGTAGTTCAATGGTATTAAGCCCTGCTGCCCAGGTGAGACCCTGAATCAGCTTTTACTCATGTGCCCTCTGGCATGTAAATAAGTGGAAAAAAGTCCTTTGGCTTTGCTTTTGCAAATTCCTGGGCCCCACCCTCTCACCCTAAAATGACATCAAGTGGCTATTTGTGCTTTTTTTTTGCTTGTTTTAAGAGAATAAAGGGAATTAAAAATGTTTGCGGTATCAGGAAGAATCAGAATCATTCGTAAATATTTACTTCAACTTTAGTCCAATTGCCCTGAGATTAATCTCTAATTACAACAGCAAAGTCTGGCCCTTCTAGGATTCCCTGAGCACTGTATTTTGATAATTTGATCTTCATGGATGGTGAATCTATCTGTCACAGTCCATTGTCCTTTCACTCTTTGAATCAGCTGGCACTTACCCATACCGAGCTCCATTTACCCATCACCTCTAAAACTCTTGATAATTTTCAGTTGCTCATGGAGCTGAGTTTGAAGGTTGACATGGATCATCCATTCTTTCCAGAATGACAAATAGCTTTACATGGTGATCCTCACACTTTATCTTAATTTCTTGGCAAACATTAATTTAATTTTCTGCTAAATGCTTTCAATCTCATGCAGAACCAAAGTGAACTAAGTAACTATCTCAGAAATATTCCCTGTCTTGTCAGGATGATTTTTTTTTTTTCCATTTAAATGAAAATTAACACTCAGTGGTGATTTTTTTTTTTTTTTAAATATCAACATAATTTCTGCTGTCATTGTGAACCTCTGAGAAATATTAAGGTTGAATTTCCCACTAGGATCAGAGAGGTTATAATGAATTTCTTTCTACAGGACAGATTGGATAACACAGACTGAGAGCACATCTCGGTGCTAATGGTCATCCTAGATGGTATCAAGCTTAATAGTGACAGGGTTTGCAAACAGAGAAAGGGAGCCTCAGAAAGAGAAGAAGAACGTAGAAATTCACATTGCATGGAATGGTGCGGAGATCGTCTGTCTCCCTTGGTCTGTTGACTGAGTCCACTACAGCTGTAAAATTATATGTGGGTATTGGGGAGTGTTTGTAGATGGGTATCTGTGTGAGGAAGGGTGTCCTTAGCAATTTGTCAGGAAGGTCAGTGATCTCTTCAAAGTTAGGCATCAGTGTTCACCCTGCCATTTCACAGACACAGTCGTACCCTTAATAAAGTTAAACCCAGGATCCATGTAAAACTAGTTTTAGTCTACAGTGACTTTTTCCACACTGATGAGCATTGTTGGATTAGTTGCATGTCTCTGCTAGGACACTGGATTGGTGTGACTTCAGCATTCTGTGGCACAGGTGCACTCTCAGTGCAGAGGTTAGGACACTATCATACACCTGCAGCTTGGCACTGCATTTCCAAATAAAGAAGTGAATTCATTTTTTACTTTCTGTGGCTTCTACCTCTCTTTTGCACATTTTTCCGTTAATAAAAATAAGATTAACGGCAGACATAAGTATGAAAACATAAGGCATATTCTTCTTCCAAAATTTTTTATTATAGTAATTTGAGATAATAGGACATGTGATAAAATATTCATATAATTTTCTTTTACTATCAGTTGTGAGTATGAATATGTGTGTGCATTTGTGTGAGAATCAGACAATACATTAAATAACTTTTATTTTTTTTCTTTAACATGCCAGAAAACTGTGATTCAAAAAAAAAAGTATTACTTAAGATGTTTCGTATGAAAAAAACATTGCTAATCCTCCTTTCCACTGAATTATCCCCCAAGGCATGCCAGCTCTCCTTTCTAAATCCCATTTTCTGTCTGTAAATGACAGAATTGAACTATCTTGCTAAGGCCCCTTGTTAATCATCAGTGTCTACATGATGATCTGCTACTAAACTCAAACTGCATGTCCTCTCCACCGTTTTTTGAGACAGAAACTGTATGAATAGTTTTGGGCGATCCAGAATAACATATTGGCTCATCCGAGATCTTGGCAACTGGGAATTTGGATATTATACACACATCAGACACAGAGATGGACTCATCCCTGCTCTTCCTTTATCAGACCTTTCAACAATTATAGTCCCAAGGCCCTTCTTAGTGCTGTACAGATGACCCTCTTGGGTTATAGCAAATCATAAGCTCCAAGATTTTTCAGTTGGGAAAAGACTTAAGACTCAATTTTAATCTCAGATCTGACGGTTCAGCAGAGAGAACTTTGTCTTAATTGATCCCCCTTTTAGTTCCACATCCCGTTCTGCGCGGCTGTCCTGTTGTTTTTTTTTTTTTTTTTTGTCTTTTCATTTGTCCCACTTTCTCACTTTTTAGAAATTGGTGTCAGAAGAAACAGAGATTGGAATTCCCCTTCCAGTGTGTTTCCCAGAGCAACCTGGGAAAAGTATCCATGTCCAACAGTCAACAGAACGTCCTTCTTATACAACTTAAAGGGTCTTCTGAATAAAATTACAAATCTGAACTGTGAAATCATCTTGGAAGAAGCCCCAAGCAAGTGGGGGCCCAGAAGTTAAACTTCATCAAAATTCCTGGAAATCCACCCGTGTCTTCCTCAGTCTGAATGTGTCTATACACCAAAACAAAACAAAACAAAGGAAGGAGATGCCACATGCATTGGAGTCTTGCCACATTCTCTTTGGATAAATATGAGAATATGAGAAGAAAAAAATTCTCTGTGATTTTTTTTTTTTTTTTTTTTTTTTTTTTGCTAGAGAATGCAGGACTATTTTCAAGGCTCCAGAGGACACTTGATAAGATTTGTTTTCCTTTTTCATTAGAATTTACATTTATTGAAGTTCATGCAGTTGAGAGCTGATTAAAGTAGGAAGGCAGACATGGTCTCTCTGACAAGACGCTCTCCTGCACACAATGGTGACATTAGTATTATGCATGCAATTTATGTAATATATTCAGAATTATTCTGAGGGAAAAGAAGAGAATGTTACTTTAAGGAGACTGATACATTCAAACAATTTTAGTTTTGTAACATGCTTATTAGACATAAACTTTGGAGAAGAATTAAGTGTGAGAGAGAAAGTAATTGGTCTTCAGTAAACACCACTCACTGGTCAGGATGAGGTAGGAAGACAAGGTCAGCATTCATATTTCATAAGCCTGTAATAACACCACTGTAATCTGCACACAGAGACTTCGGGTGTGAGGCGATCTGCTATTTCTGGGGAAGTCAGCTTGTCTTTATGTAAAGTATCCTTCTCTTCCCATTTAAAAGTTATTTTCATTCATTAAAAAAAAAAAAAAAAAAATTACAAAACCATTGCCCACATTTCTAGTACTCTGTACTGGCTATTTGTGTATTTTCCTGCAGTCTTTACTATTTTATAAGTATTTACTTAACACATTTGAAAATGTTTCGTGTATACATTTTATCCTGTTTTAGTTTCCTTACCTACTTTCATGCTACCTCTTCATTGTAAACAGCCCTTTGGCAGATGTTTATCTTAAATCCTAAACACCTGATACCAATATTTATTTAACGTTTGCTCTTGCTATGGAATATTTAGGTTAATTCTAACTTTTATCCATTAAACAAACACTACACGGAATATTTTGTGCCAAAGCTGTTTCTCTATTTCAGGTTACATTCTTAGAGTATATTCTCAGAAGCAGAATGAGAGTTCAAGGATTTGAATCTTTTTCTAAGATTTTTTTATTATGTGATTTCAAATTTCATACCAAATTAGATACACCAATTTTCCCATTTAAGATTTAAGTTTGTGGCTTGGTGCCTGTAGCTCAGGGGCGAGGGTGCCAGCCACATACACCAGAGCTGATGGGTTCGAATCCAGTCTGGGCCTGCCAAACAACAATGACAACTACGACCTAAAAATAGCCAGGCATTGTGGTGGATGCCTGTAGTTCTGGCTACTTGGGAGGCTGAGACAAGAGAGTTCCTAAGCCTAAGGTTGCTGTGAGTTGTGATGCCAGGGCATTCTACTGAGGGAAAAATAGTGAGACTCTGCCTAAAAAAAAAAAATAAAATAAAATAAAATTGAAATTTGTAAAGTAGTCTGCTAAATTAACTTTGCCCCCTCCCACTAGTTTCTTGTTAATGATGGCTGTCTCTCTGTGTTATAGGGCTGTCTCTCTATAGTTAGTGACTTGGACCAAGTACTAGTCACTCTGGGCAAAATCATAAGGACTTCCCTAATTCTGTCTTGTGACTGTCACATCTAAAATACTGACTGTTGTATGGGGCCACCTTCATACTAGCTGTCTGCATCATTCCCATCAAACTTTCACGTCATTTTAAGCTCATATCATGTATCTTTCTAGTCCTTAACAGGCAAAGTGAATATAAACATAAGCAAACAAAAATCAAATAACAGCCTTCAGAAGAGCATAGTGTTTCACTATGATTAACATTTCATGTGGTGCACACTTGAACTGAATGAGTTTAAAAATTTTCATTATCTTTCTCCCTCTTCAGCCCAGGGAAATCATCCTTCTCTCTGCTTCTCTTCCACTTTTTTAGCTTCTATATGTGAGTAAGATCACGTGATATTTGTCTTTCCATGTCTGGCGTATTTATATCATAAAGTCTTCTAGGATCATCCATGTTGTCACCCAGGCCAGGATTTCTCTCTTTAAGAAGCCTGAATGGTATCTCATTGTATAGACTACCACAAGGTCTTTTTCCATTCATGCACTGATGGACACTGAGGTTGTTTCCTTATCTTGCTTATTGTGAATAATGTTACAGTGAACACGTGGGTGCAGCAGTCTCTTCCAGACATTGATTTCATTTCCTTTGGATATGTACCCAGAAGTACGATTGGTACATTATATGGTATAGTTCTATTTTTAATTTTTTTGTGTGCAGCATCCGTAATGACTATACCAATTCACATTCCCAGCAGGAATGTACAAGGGTTCTCTTTTCTCCACATCCTCATTAACACTTGTTACCCATTATTTTTCCATAGTAGTCACCCTAACAGTTTTGAGATGATATCTCATTGTGCTTTTGATTTGCCTATCTGATGATTCCTGATGTTGAGCACCTTGTCACGTATCTCTTAGACATTTCTATTTCTTTTTGGAGAAAGATATATACAGGTCCTTTTCTATTTTTAATTGGGTTATTTTTTCTTTGCTATTGAATTGTAGGAGGAATTTTTTTTATATGTTGTAGATATCAGCCCTTTATCAGATATATGTTTTGTATGTATTTTCTTTAGTTTTATAGGTAGTTCTTTTATTTTTTGATGTTTCCTTTTTTCTGGGATAAAAATGTCATAATTGAAGTGAAATTTTTTTCTAATTTGGTATGCATTTTTCTTTTCTTGGTGATATAGTTCTAGTTTTGCTCCACTAATGAGAGTTGGGGGGAAAATAACAGAAACATATCTTCCACCACTTTAACCTTGGTATGAACTGGTGGGCAGGAGCAGCTTTCAGAAGTTAAAGGAGGTATGTGTTGCTCAAAAAACAAACAAACAAACAAAAAAATGCTGTCAGGGTGGCACCTGTGGCTCAAAGGAGTAGGGCGCTGGCCCCATATACCAGAGGTGGCGGGTTCAAATATGGCCCTGGCCAAAAAATTCAAAAATAAAATTTGCTGTCTTGTTACTGTCAATGAGTATCTTCATCAGAAAACCAATAAGCACTGGGTAGGGATGTTGTAAAGTATGTTTACCATAGGTGTGTGGATTAAAAATGCTGTGACTTTAAGATCACCCTTCTTCTTTAGAATTCTGGGAGTCTATCAGAGCTGGGAAGCAGACTTATCTGGATTGATAAATGACTAATACAAAAAGGCTGCAGGAGTTCCTAGGAAAGAATATATCTAAATCAAAGAGAAAGTCACTTTTGTGTGGCACAGGATCAAACTTTCATCCTCCGTGAAGAGGAATGGTTTATTTTTATTTTTTATTTATTTATTAATTTATTTTTGAGACAGAGTCTCATTTTTTCAACCTTGGTTGAGTGGAGTGGCGTCATAGCTTCCAACAGCCTCAAATCCTTGGGCTCAAGTGATCCTCTTTCCTCAGCCTTCCAAGTAGCTGGGACTCCAAGCACCCGCCACAATGCCTATTTTATTTTAAGATGGAGTTTCCCTCTTGCTCAGGCTAGTCTCCAACTCCTGAGTCAGGCAATCCACCCGCCTCGGCCTCCCGGAGTGCTAGGAAGAGGAGTGCTTTACAGGATTGCTTGTTGCTTCTCACTTAATGTTGGCTCAGCCAGGTGTTCATGAGGCACTGTGTGGGTTCTTGAGAAGGTGTAAGTGCGAATAAAAACTTGAACAGTTCTTGGTAAAATCCTCTAAGACATTAAAAGTGCAGGAGGCATATGATGTATTATGCTGTAGGGTCGAGTTTGCCCATTTCAGAGACCATGGTCAGGTTGGGCACCTGGAAGACACCCAGTGAGACTCTGGGTCATCAAGAAGAATGTGTGATGGAAGCAGTCTGTTGCCCTGCAGAGGTGAAAACATGGAAGAAAAGCCCATTTGCAAAGGTAATGCCAGTAGAAACTGGTGGGTTGCAGGGGAAAGGCATAGATGGCATAAGAAGGAGTCTGGCCTAGTGATGATTAAATAAAATGACATGTGACTGTATCTCTCGTACTGAGTTATATAGCAGGAGTATTGAATTCATTTGGAAAAATAATTCTCTTCTTAGGAAAACTCTATACCCCTTGAGGCAAAGAGCCCCTGCAAGGCTCCCTACCAGGTTAAGCAGTAACTCAGTTTGACTTTGTTGTTTCAAACAGCTAAAAAGAAGCTTAGCTGATACTTTCAAAGGGGGAATTGAGACAATGAATGATTCTGGAGAAGGAATATTGCATTTTTCAGGTTCATTTACTGACTGCCTACCAAAGCAATTACAGACAAACCTTCCTTTCTTTCCTAGAAGATAATAAAAATGATAATTAGCAATCTGCTCCTTCATTTCTTCACATCTTCTTGACCTTGCCTTGCTATTTGGGGCTTATCATTTTACAGATGATTTTTTAGAAAGAATATGATTTGATTTCTTCATAGAAACACAATTTTCTTAAATGTAAATGTTTCCTCCCATGGTCTCTCAGAAAGAAATAGGGTAATAGAGAAGATCCCAATTACTACTGTTTCCTTATATTCCAGGAAATTATGTGAGCATGTGAATTGAATCACATGATTTCAATATATTTATTGGATATGTGTGAATTATAAATCATCTGTAATAGCTTAATTGAATTTATTCTACTTTTAATACTATAGACAGGGAAAAACACATGTTTTTGATGTCAGATGAACATGCAGGTCTGTTCTCATTCTGTAATGTATAAGCTAAGCCTCAGCTTTCCCACCTGGGGAGTTGTGATAGTCTAACAGAGGGTTCTTATGAAGGTTGAATCAAAGGAAGGATTTAAAAACACACACACACACACAAACAAACAAAAACAAAAACAAAAAACCCATTTTACAGAACTCTCTGATATTGAGGTGCCTGCAATGTGAATATAAACCTGGGACAAATGACCTTGAACACGGTATAGGAGTAGGTGCTACAGTGTCAGTCCAAGCTGCAGGGATAGCCATCAGAGCAAAGTGAGGTCGCCCTGGAGAAGGAGAGGCAGGAACTGGAACTTGGAGGAGGACAGAACGCGGTAGGTCCTCTCCAGGTGCCCCATCTCAAGGCCTGAAGTCTCTGTCTAACACTTGGAACCACCAGTAAGTACCCTGAAGTCCCACAGTTACCCCTCTGGCTTCTACTTAGTGCACATTTCATGGTCACTGGCTCAAGGAAGGTTTGAAAAGGGCCAGGAATTCAGCTGAGCAATCGGAACACCAAACACTAGAATTAGCCTTTAATCTTCTTTCTTCCACTCATCCCCATTGCATATGCTTTGCACATCCCTGAATCTATCTGGTTGATAATCATGGAGTCCATCCATTTTATTCCATGTTAACTTCCCATGACTGTGCTTAACTATGCTTAATGCTAGTGTTTCTTAGGTGGAAGTATTTCTACAGATTTAATTGCTCTCACTCTACTATAGTGCCTTGTTCATACAAATAGCAGCTAGAGCTTTCTAATTTGTATCCAATCTGCTAAAATCTTTTCAGTAGAACAAACATGTGTCTGATCTAAACAATGACTATGTTACTTTGTGTAGGAATAGCTGGATTTTTAGTGGGATTAGGCCAAATTTTTGGATCTGTGTGTCTAAGGCCCTTCCTACCTACAAACATTTGTTAGTGACGTTATGTATGTACTGCTAGAAAAAAATGTGAGTGTTTTGAACTTGAGTAACTACAATAGGTATAGTAGAGATGGTAACAAGTTTGAAGGTATAGAAATGTCAGGTGGTTATTTGAGGAGAGGTAAGATCAGGTGTGATTTAAATTTGTAGGTAGATAATTAGGTGTGTAAGACTGTTAGCTGAGATAGGTGAAACAGCATTCTGGACTTGTTAAAGTGAGAAATTAATGAGATAAATTTGAACATACTGTATTTGGGGTGTCATTTTCCCCTTGGTTGTAGGCTGTTGTTGCAAAATGCACAGAGCTGTAGTGACAGGGATCCACGTTGGAAGAAGACTGGGAAGTGATCATGAGGACATTGGTGATGTGTGAGGAGACTGATGAGACGTGTGGAATCATCCAAGTACAGACAGCAGGTATTAATACCGGACTGGAGACAGAACTGCCGACTCTTGTCTGGACTGTGCATTCACCTCCTCTTATGACCCAGCTGCTTCTGCCTTTGTGCTCCTTTAAGGCGTTTCTGCAATGCAACAAGAGCAAACCTTTTGAGGTGTAAGTTAGAACACCTCACTCTCCTATTTGAAACTTGCCAAGGTCATACTCAGATTAAAAGGCAATGTACTTTCAAGATGTCACAAGCCCACAGTGACCAACCAGCCTTTCCCCTTATGTTTTCTGATCTCTTCTTTTGTAATCATCTGCTTCCCCCATCCCAAAATGTTAGTCTGCCTGACTCTTCCTTCAACATGCTGGGGATGCCCTTGCCCTGGAGTCTTTGCAGTGGCTGTTTCCTCTATTTAGAGCATGTCTTGCTCTATTTTCTCAGGCCTGGGCTTAAAGGTCGACCATTCATCAGATGTTTATTGATCACATTTAATAGCAATATACACCTTGTTTATTACAAAATAATTCACAACAGCCAACATGTGAAATCAACCTCAAAATCTTAAATGGATGAATGGTTAAAGAAAATGTAATATATATAATATGTACACACACACATATATACACACAATAGAATATTATTCTGCCATAAAAAAGGAAGAACTTCCAGTAACATGGATGGAACTAGAGATCATCATGTGAAGAGAAATAAACCAAGTGCAAAAATAAAAACTTAAAAAAAAAAAACAAACAAAAAACAATTCCTCAACCACCCAAACGGGACTCCTTCATCCTGTTTCCTACTCTAATTTACTCCATGGCTGATATATTATTTTTATTCTTTATATTAAATGATTGATTTGTGGGTTGTCTCTCTTTCCCCATCAAGTGTTAGTTCAAGGAAGGCAAGGATTATGTGTCTTTTTTTCATTGCTGTATTTCTGATGCCCTAAACCATGCCTGGTACGTAGGAACCTCACGATGAACGACCGATGAAGAGCTGAGTGAGGAGGAAATGAATGAATGACACGAAGGGCAGAAGAGAGAGAATAATTTGAATGATATGAGGAGAGAATAAGAATATGGCAAACGGTATCTTGACAGAAGTTGACATAGCTTTGTTTGCTTCCCTCAATTTTATTTTTCAGTTTTATCCACAATCTAAAAGTGTCCCTTGCAAGCTTCCCAAATTCTGGAAACCTTTTCCTCGTGTTACTAATGCACGCTTCTTGGGGGCTGACAGACTTGTGTACACCTGTTTGGGTCAGCAGTATCCTCCATTTGTTCTGGTAATTTCAGACTTATGAAAGAAATCAATTTAGCAGCGCACCTCGCAAGCTCTCTCTATGTTTGTGTGTTCCTCAGCGAAATTGTGAGAGGCTTTATGATAGGAGCAATCATTCTTCTTCTTGTTATACCCTCCAGTGCTAAGCACCTAAATAAAAGACCAATTCACTGAAAATTTATTGATTGCACAATAAAGGCTTATTTATTTTCATATTTCAGTGAAATCTTTATGTAAGAACACTAGAATTGAAGTCAGAAAACCTGAACTTAGATCCCTAGCTACTTTTAAAGTGTGTAACTTTGGGAGAGCCACAAAGTTCTCTGTGCCGTAGTTTTCTCATTTTATTTATTTATTTGTATTTATTTATTTATTTAGTCTAGCTTGTCACCCTTGATAGTCTAGCTTGTCACCCTGGTGTCACATCTCACAGCAACCTCAAACTCTTGGGCTCAGGTGATACTCTTATCTCAGCCTCCCGAGTAGCTGGGACTGCAGGCACCCATCACAACACCTGGCTATTTTTAGAGACATGGTCTCACTCTTGCTCAGGCTGATCTCAAACCTGTGAGCTCAGCAATCCACCAGCCTCAGCCTCCCAGACTGCTAGGATTACAGGTGTGAACCACCACGCCTGGCCCTGTTTCCTCATTTATTAAATGAGCTGTTCATACTAGTCCTGCCTTACTTCGTGCAACTCATGTGGAACTTCATGAGGTAGTTTTCAAATTATTTTGTAAAATGTAAAACAGTATGAATTTTATTTATCGCATAACCATATGTAAACAAATTGCTTTCCTCTGACATTTCTTTGTAGAGCCTTTAACACAGATATTTCCAATTTACTGAAAAGGTAACTGTTTTGTAATTTGCATCCTTTTGTCTTCCACTTTGACTCATCTGATGTGTTCTGAGGGGTATGTGACTAAATGATTATAAGTTATGTCTGGAGTTGTTAAAAGATGCTTCTTGTCTTGATGGAGATAACAGTTTCATTTTATAACTTATCCCTTTCTATTAGAAGAAAGCTCAGGAATGAATGCCTACATTCTGTACCTTCTGATTCGTTTTGAAAATGACATTCTCGGTGACAGTGAAACAGAAGAGAAGGGAAGATGTGTAAATATTTCCTCCTAAAAAGAAATAGGCTTGTGAACTTTAGCAGAGGATAAAGGAGAGTTGCGTTTCAGAGGCATGACCGTGGGAATAAGGAAGGAGCAAGGCCCACAGACCCGCAGGGACTCAATCATCAGCTTAGAGCTCTCAGCGAAGTCTTGTCAATAGAAGCTTCTGAGAGAAGGAACTTTGTTAGAGTGAGGAAGGTTGTCAATTCATTTGCTCTCAAGAAGAACTGCCCATTTTTATTATAACAATGAGTTCTACAGTTGAGATCTAGCAGTCCAGCCTTTCTTTTTGTCCATTTTTTTTTTTTTTTTAACAAAACCATTATTCTTTAGAATGAACCAAATTCTGCTCTGTGGAATATAGTTAGAAAGATGGAAGCAGAACACCTCATAGAGATTTTTCAGTACTTTCAGGAAAAAAAGGGATTGTTTATGGCTTAGTGAGAAAATATGGACAAACATGATTGGGGATCTGGGTCCCAGCTGGAGGCTTCTTGAAGGAGCACTCCAACCTCACATTGTATGATAGGTCAGAGCAGGTCACCACATTTCTTGGGATAGATCTTTGCCTTACAGGCTTAGCGATATTATTTTATAGCACCCAAATTCCAGAGGATTAACATAACGCTCTCCAAATACACACAGGTCAAGTGAATGGTTAAGATGGTGATGTGATCTTTGGATGAGGAGAGAATGTTGTTCACACCCAAGGGTCTACAGGTTCTGCTTCTGCAGAAAAACTAGCTTGGACACCAAAAATCAATCAGGCAGCTTCTTGGGGAGCCTGGATTCAGAGCCAGGAGAATAAGGTAACCTGGATTCAGAGTGAAGAAAAGCCAGTTGTGTGAAGCCATGACATCTGATGCATTTGCATTTGGTTAAGGTTCCCCTCTGCTATGAACTGAATCTGCTGTTGACTTCTCATTTAACATACACGTATTTATTAAATGTCTTGCACTAGGTTAAAGGTGAAGAGTTTGGTGAACAAAAAATTATGAAAATAAATATCATGGGGCCCTCAATCCATGGAGAAAGGTGGTTTTCAGGGAAATCATTAGTGTTGACTGTAAGGCAAGACACAATGGGATACTTTAACTTTTACCAATCAGGGTACCTAACCTGATCTGGGGGCTCAGGAAAGAGCAGCTTCATCCAAGTAGTCTTTCATCAGACAGAGCACGGCTACTGGTGAGACCAGTGCTGTCACTTGTGTGTGGTCAAGCTATGGTATGTTGTTCAGACAGTACGCTTCTTGCCTTTGAACTGATGTAGTGGGACATTCTTTAAAGGTAATAGACAGCATGGACAACCGCTGTGTATAATGTAATCTCAGAACATTATCTGTTAAATGGAGAAAATGGCATCCTTACTTTTCAATTTGCTATAAATTTGGACTGAAATACTGTCTGTAGAATATAGAATCAAGACTGGCATTTATTAATGTGAGTTCTGCTCTTCTAAGCCCTTTATTATGACACTGTGGCAAGCTCTTATCTGTAGAGTTGGTCGTAGACTTGGTTAACCTTTCAGAGAAAGCGGATTTCCATCCCTCTGTGCCCTTCACGAATGACCAGTCAGATGTCTCCTAATGAGGCTCTCACTTAGAATTGCCTTGTGCTCTGAGTCTGATTGTTCGTTCTTGTGTTGGAAAGGCCATCCCAGAGTCTTCCAGACAGAGTGATGGAACGCACTGTGATCTGTCAATACATCTGGAAATGGCACGTTCCCCCCAAATGGTGTTTCTTTCTCAGTATATGGAAGAGTTCCTCGTGCTGTGGTATAGCCAAAGTCGTCTTATTAATGAGAGTCACAGCCCTTTGGATGACAAGCCATGATAATGCAACTCTGAAGAGGATTCTTTATGTATGAAAGATAAGAAAGGTGACCCTGAAGACAAAGTGATCATAGAGGCAAAGTTGATGCTTCCCACCAATGTACAGAGATAGGTTAATTTATATTTCCCCATAGGTGTTTATCTGATAGACTGATAATGTTAAACAGAAAAACAAAATCTGCATTTAAATGAATGTATTATAACTTAGAAAAGTAGAGCCAGAATACCAAGTAAGCACCGTCATGTTTGGGATGATAGCAGAGCACAGTATCTTTAGAGTCCTCTGGGAGAACATTTGTCTGTGATGGATGTTTTTCTTGGGGAGTGGCTCTTATAGACCCTCCTGGAGTCTGGCTAATGAAGAAAGGATAATTCTGCCCTTCCATATATCACCCTTATTTTTTTTAACTATAGCATAAGCATACATTCCTATGAGATTAATGTTTCTAATAAATTAGGAAGGATATTAAGTAAGAATAGGCAGCAAAATGGAAAATTCAGTGAAGTACAGACTCTATGGGCTGAGAGATAAATTACTTTTATTAGGTTTTTCTTAAAGACTGTTGTCAAAGTAATGACCTAGCTATTTTTATTTTAAATATTGCAGAGATAATTTTAGAGTCAAAAGTGGATCCAATTATTTAAAGTTCTACTCTCATCTTCCCCGAGACTTAAATAGAAACAGTGGTGACTGGTATGAAACCGAAAGAAACTCATCAGAAGGGTGTCAGTTGTAATACAGAAGCAGGATCCTAGCAGTTCCCGGACGTGTCCTGTGTTAACTCACTAATGTTTGGATAACAGGATGGTCTGAGGACCTAGAGAAAGGGGCAGAGGGGACCAAGTGGTGGCCACATGACTTCCAGAGAGCCTGAGGAGGTCTATCAGCTGGTGGGAAGTTTTTCAGTATTTTAACAAGCGATATCACTGTACTATACATGCCAGGTGACTGTCACCTCTGCATAGGTAGATGGTTGAGTTTTATTTTTTTGTCAAATTGGGCAACAGGGAGACTTAGGCTATTGGAGATCTAGTTAGGGCTCTGCTACTCACTAGCAGTTGAATTTCTGTAAGATAGTTCATCTCCAAAGTCTTTTTCTTTTCCTTAGCAGTGTTGTGGGGTTACTACCACTGACTTGGTAAGGCTGGTGGATGGATTTGACTAGATAATTGCGTGGGATGCTGCAGTGCAGAGTCTGAAGCATGACAGGACTCTAACAATAGCAGATACCTCCTGATTCTGCTTTGTAGGGGAGCCCTTCCTAGCCTCACTTTGGAGCATCCCTGGGAGCATTGAACATCTGATACTCCAAATTCTGTGGCTGAAGAGTGGGTGGGAAACCTCAGCTAGAAGACATCCACACTCTTTCTTTGAAATTTAATTCTTAAGAAGAGTATCACAAGGGTTTTTAATCATTGAAGTTCATTTATCTTGATAGGAGTGTCCCTAGGAGATTGTACAAGGGATGTTACGGTTTGCCCTGGTGCTGTTGTCTTGATGTCCCTTTTTAAAAACAATATACCCTGGCTTTTTCTTTGATTCTCTCCAAGTCATCCCTTCCAACAAGTTCCTCTTTTGCTTAAATCTGTCAGAGCAGGTTTTGTTGCCTGCAATCGCAGAATCTTTTTGTAGAGAAATGGTCCCCTAATTTTCAAAGAAACTCAAATACCGTCATGTGGTTCTTTTCTCTATTTGATTGGTGTTTATTTATCCCCTCCCTGCCTGTCTTCCTTCCGTCTTGTGTTTTTATGTTTTCAACCGTGATATATAGAATCAATTCTGTATCTTTTAAACAAATCAACTCCAGAGCAGCTGCCCAGTCTCATGGAATTTACAATTTTAGGGAACAGATTTGAGAAAGCAATCTGATAATTTTACATGAGTTACTCTATACACCAGGAAATGTATCTGGAATCAACAAGTCAGGCACATAACTAAACTCTTAGGTAAAGTGCACAGGCTATGGAATGGCTTAGCTGACTAACATCTAGTCCCAATGAAGTCATTTTTCTGCTTCTAGCTATGATCACGTCTCAGGAGCCTTCACCTGGCTTCCCAAGTACAGCTGTTGCTTGACCAATTTCACTGCCTTCACATGATTATCAGTAACGTTATACACAGCAGTGCAGGAGCGATAGGCTGTAAGGACTGCTGTTCATGTCAAAATGTAATCATGAAGTGGAAATTGCATTCAGAGCAGTATGCTATCCCAGGCCTATTAAGGTAAAAAAAAAAAAAAAACCCAAACCCTTATATAATGATTTCAAACCATGACTGGGCCTGACAGCTGGAGGAGGAGAACAGAGATTAAAACGGACCATTCATCTAGACCTGTACAGCTAACTTAGTGGTACGGATTTGCCTGTCCTGTGATAATGGGTTAACAGTACAATGTGCCAGGTCTGAGGGACTAAGATTTGGGCCTGGGTGGATTTAAAGCACTGAAATAAAGAGAGAGAAAGGAGATAGGAGGAGGCTGTGGCTTGTGGGCATGCTTGGCCCTGCACAGAAAGTTTTGGAAATCAAAACTTCACTTCTGAGAGGAAAAAGAGAATCAAGTACTCAGCAAAGCAAGCTAGGTGCAGATTCTGCCTCTAAGCCTGGAAGGAACAGGGATAGGCTATCTGTGCCCAGTCCGCTACAACAGCCCAGCCGGCAATGAAGGCACGGGGCCTGTGGCTGCCATGGGTCCAGGGGAGCCCCGTCTCACTATGCTAAAGACAGCAGACCCATGGGTAGGCGATGACTGGCTTTTCTAGCTGGGTGCCTAACAGATAAGGCTAACTCAGATAGTGACATAAAGGATTTTATGAGAGAGAACATTGTCAAATTGTAGTACCTTACCTAGCCAATAGCGTTTCTCTACTGGAATATTTTCTCAAGAAGATTATTTTGAAACCAATTAAACAGAAGGCTTTGCAATTAAATGCTGCAAGATTTAAATTTAGTTCCTATGGGGTTTCATGTGCATTTAGTAGTTTGAGTATTTTTCCATGAGAAATATTTTCCTAATACCTCTAGGAATCTATTGTTCATTCAAACAGAGTTGATTAAAATTTTAGCCTATTACAAAATGCAAATCTGGCACAGGACGCATTGTCTACAAACATGGCTTAAAGATCAAATTCTCAGATTGGTCATTAACCCTTGTTGACACAAAAACTCTCAGTTATCCCAATTTAAAATGGAAGGTGTAAGAGAAATGCGATGGTGGAAGTTAAAATACAGTCACCCTAAAAAGAGCTGAGGTAAAATTAAAACTCTGAAAATGAGGAACTGGCAATGAAAACACCAAACATCCAACAAGCCACCAGTACAGGTAATAGTAATTACAAACACTGAAAACAGATCCTCAGAAATACATCTGAGCTTCATGGCAAAGAACACAATTTAGAGAGACCAGAAACAGACTCCTCAAAAGTCGATAGGCTTAAAGTTCAGCACACGTGTGGAATTTAACACCGTTGACCACTTCCTCCTTAAAATTTTTACTCAGACTATAGACTTTTGTGTTCAAACTGAGCGCTTTTCTTCTAGGTCAGATACTGAATCAGGTGGGATGCTGGGACAGAAGCCATAAACCAGTATTCTTTGGGGCACACCAAGACCATTAATGATGACTTACTCTTGGACTCTCACTTCCATTAACTTGTGGGTATCCTTGCCTAGTAAGTCTCCCCTTTGTTGGTATCCTTGCCTATGAGTCTCCCTTTAGGCTGCCTTTCAAATGTAGAGTTCTCCAGCTGTTCCATTCTTCTTCAACTCTTGAAAATGACAAACTTCTCCTGGTGAGCTTATATGCTTACAAGCTTACTCCCCATCTAGTTTCTGATGGCATCCAAGTACATACCTAGGTCCGAGGTCCTTTTCTCTGTCTTAAGCTCCAGGCCCCTAGGTTTACTAATTGCCCTCACAGATTTTTTTTATAAGTAGCTCCAGTTCAACATTCTTTTTTTTTGGGGGGGGTGGGGGGGGGTGGGGATGTCAAATGATCCTTCATTGAAACATTTTCCTTTGGACTTTTTAACTAGCTGAGCATTCCTCGGCACCACTGTTGGTGTCATCTATGATGTCATGAGGGTGGTGACCATCTAATTGCAGCCCACGGGCTGGGCCGTCCCCAGGATCTCTTGAATGATTCCAGAGAGTTCTCTGGCTAAAGATCAGTGCCACATCTGTCTGGCAATGTTGACAATCTCATCGAAAGTGATATTTCCATTGGGTTTAATGTTTTTCTGTTTCTTTCTGTCTCTTGGCATTTCCTTGAGGGCTTTGATGATGAGGGCAGAAGCAGAAGGTACCACTTCAATCTGGGCCTGTGTGTTCTGGATAGTCAGTTCCACTATAATCCTCAGACCCTTCCGGTCATTGGTTGCCTTGGCAATATCATCACCAACCTTTTTTTGGAGACAAACCCAGGGGACTGATCTCGGGAGCCAGGGCAGATGTGGCACTGATTTTGCTCCCGGTGCACCTCAGGCACATGACTTTGATCTCAGTGGGGTCGAACTTCAGCGGCATGGTGGGGGTGGCTGGTGTCGGATGAACCCAGATTCCGGATGACCAAAGAAAGTTGCACCATGGCCTCCTCTGGGTCAAAAGCAGAAAGCCAGTTCAACATTCTTAAATGCAGACTCCTTATCTCCATCCCTCCATATCTCCTGCTTCCTTCCTTTATCTTTAATCCTGGTTGTCAACATCTACTTTCTCCACTCCTGTCACATTTCTACTATGCAATCAGAGGACAGAATCAGACCTTTTCAATTGAGAAGAGCGATCACTTCTTAGCATATTCTGAGAAAATTATCATGCAAAAAGTGGCGGGATCTGCATTTTCTTTTGTGACTTACATTACAAGGGGACCCCTTTGGTAATCCCAGCTTGCTATAATTTCATCCTAGGTGAAAAGCCATATAAAATGAAATGTTTTACTGGGATGAGACAGGGGCATTAGGCAACCAGAATGGCTGTTCATGAATAGAGGCTAGCCATGGTAAATCAGTAAGCCCTTATGATGCATAACAGCTGAGCATCATCCTTGAAGTTTGCTGAGGCCCATGGTCCAGAAGGGGTGCTAAGCAAGAGGCAAGACTCCAAGACTTGACTCTGCTACCCACTAACTCTTCCTTCTATGTCTACCACTGAATTACATTTCTAAAATGTGCATTGGACTATTGAATGCCCATTACATAATCTCCCCTGACGCTAAACCCCTCCACAGCTCTGAAGTTACCCCTTCCATTGTTCTCTGTGCATCTCTCTCTGACAGCCCTCATCATACCACAGTCCAGTGACTTCTGTTCCTCACTCAATCTCCAGATAATGAGCTCCTAGAAGGCAGCAGATTAGTCTTAGCATTGTCCCCATTACACATCCAGTAGGCATCAACTGATACTTGGCTGATAAACTTCAAATTCTCACAAGTAGGTTACTAAGACCCCACTGGCACAGGGCTGACGCATGGAGGGAGGGCCCTGTTGGTGGAGCCTGGCCCATCTCTACTCAGACATTCAGCTGGAAGACGGAGCACACTGTGTGCACATTTCCTTTGGTGGGGTCATTCCAGGTCTTGGCGGACAACAGGTAATCTTCCCAGGTGGAACTTTTGGAGAGGCTTTCCCAGAGGAATCATTTATCTAAGTGAGAGTAGAGTTGAAAGAATCAACAAGAGAAGCTAATATCTTAGGATAGTGGTTCTCAACCTTCCTAATGCTGCAGTGTATTTCCATTGTTAAAAAAAGGGTTGCGATCCACAGGTTGAGAACCACTGCCTTAGGACAAAGGAGCACAGGGAGGAAAGTGGTGTTGCCTGTGGTCCAGTTTTGATAATGTAGAGCTACTGAGAAAAAAAAAAAAAAAAGAATGAAAGTCACAGAAGAGGGGTAGAGCTGAAGGAGGCCGAGCTGTGCTGTCTTCCTATCCTTTGATCCTCCTAGCTCTCCTTCTCACCTCATTTACCAAATGCAACCAGAGTGGCCAGTGGGTGAGGAAGCCCAGGTAAAATGCACCCTATAAAGGTCAGTTTCTTGGGTACAGAAGAGTTAAAAAAAAAAAAAAAAAAGCAGAGAATACAATCAGATAAAGAGAAAATAGAGAAAACCCAGCACAGAATCAGAGTCCTCAGTTTATCTAGGATATTTCAGTAGGGCGTTCAACTACCAATGGCCTCCACTTTTTCTACTCTTTGAGAGAGTTTTTACTCCTTGGTCATTCCAGCACTGCTTTCTTCCAGAAGACACATTTAGTAGTCAAAGCCAGATTTGAGGGTAGGTAAGGAAAGGAACCTTGACTGGCTTGTTCTCTCTCGAATGCATAATGATTCAAACAGGCCTGAGGTGCAGAGAAAAGAAATTGTTATTTAGGACATGAATGAATGAATATAACCAAATGGAAGTCTGGTGAAACACATTTATAACAAGGCCTGTTCCACTCCAACATCGCCTGTCCACCAGCCTTACTGTTAAACCACAACTAACTCTGGTGCCACAATGGGCCTCTTACAGCCAGAAGACTGACCTGAAATTTTAAACACAAGGGCCAGCATTTTCTGATATCCAAATGATGTGGAAGCATATAATAATCAAACCTGTCCTATATCACGTTGGGAAGAAATAAAATAAAATAAACAAAACAAGTACAACAAATCCCAGTTAGTGAAAATGAATGCCTCGTGTCCCTCTCTAGCTGGGTTGTGCAAGGTGCTCTGTGGTGGCTCCTATTCATCCCAGCTTATCACCTAAAATCAATGACCTATTTTCTTGCTCCTACCCACACGTTCTCTGTATAATGCTCTTTGAAAGGTGTTACTCCTTACATGAGCAGTATAAATAGCCGCCTGGGGTGAGTCCTCTTTCCTGGTGCTTCCTCATCCCTGCTGGGCACTTTCTGGGAAATGAGGGTCCATTTGAAGCGGACACAGGGCTGGTGAATGAGTCTGAGGGTGATGTGGTAAGGAGGGGTAGGGCCCAAGTAGCACAGAAGCTGGCCATTTATTTCTGTTCAAAAGGGCAGGAAATAGCAGTCAATAAGAAACAAGAAGAAGCCAGGGGTTTTTATTAATAAACACTGGAGTTGTGGGAAGAAAAGACAGGGAAAAAAAAGTGCGTGTCTTTGTTCTGCTCCGTTATAAATGAAAACAAGGGTGAGAGGTGTGATAAAACAGACTGGTGAAGGTTCTGTCAGACACCTGAAGTTTTCTCATGTCTGAGTTATTCAGGTTAGCAGGGTGGGGGTGGATTAAGGTTCCCCTCAACTTTTCATCAGATGCTATTGTTTGGCCTTACAGCAGCCATATTCAAATTGCAGAAGGACATGACTTCAGAAGCTGTCCTGTTGTCCTTCATCGTTTTAGTGGTAAGATCAGAGAAAGCACATTGCTTAGATTAGCAGCTCTGCGTCCTCAAATAAATACCCAAGATAATTTGCGAGTAACTTTTCTGATAAATGAAAGTTTAAATAAGTGTTGCTACAGTGCTTTACTGTCTTTTTTTTATCTATTTAACCTTATTGTGAAGTCTATGAAACACTCAAATATTTATTTATACACACACATACTCCATATAAATAGAGGAAAATAACAGAACTGCTACATATCCAGGCCCCTTTTAAAGGACACTCCCAGTAAGTTTCAGCTCTTCCATTCTCCTCCGGTATTACCTGCTGTTCGGATCATCCCTAGCCAGAATTTCTGGTAGATATTTTTCCTTGCTTTAGTCTTATCCTGATGTCTGTATAAAAAACAATTTAATTCGATCATTTTGCCCATTTTTTGACTCTTATATAAATGAAACCATAGTGTGTTTCTTTTTGATCCCATCTTTTTAATTCAACGCTATTTATTTTTAAATTCTAAGAGTCACATTTCTTTATTATTTCTTTATTACCATTATTTTATGTTGTCCATTGAATGCATATGCCTCAAGGTACTGATACAATCTAGAAGATACTTGTGTTATTTCTAGTTTTAGCATTGCTTTTATTTTTGCAGTGGCAAATGTGACTATTGTGGTATAATCACTGGATCGTAGGAATGTTTCTCGACATCGTTCTTCATAAGGCCAAGTTGTTTTCCAGGGTATTACACAGATTTACACTCTAGCTAATCCGATTTGAAGGCTTCCATTGTTTCACATGTGCTAACTTTGTGAACTAACCAGTCAGACTTTCTGGAGATTTATTGGTGTCTCATTGTAGTTTTACTTTGTATTTCCTTGAAAACCTTAAGTTTTTAGCTTTCAGTCATGTCTGACTTCAAAGGGAAAAACAATCTACCAGAACAAAACAAAAACAAACAGTATAACCATCAAAGAGCAAACATACAAAATGAAAACCCAAGGAATTTTCTACATGTATAAATTATCATTCCTGAATCAGTGAGTAATTCACTCTTTTCACTTCAATATGTGCTTTATCGTCGTATAAAAAGAAATTATCTCACTATAAAAGCAGGCTCCTTAGGGCAGTGCCTGTAGCTCAAAGGAGTAGGGCGCCGGCCCCATATACTGGAGGTGGGGGGTTCAAACCTGGCCCCGGCCAAAAACTGCAAAATAAATAAATAAAAGTAAAAAGCAGGCTCCTTATAAAGATCAGCCTGACAGTGTGAAATTCTTCTAGGGAAGTACTGAGCGGGGTAAGCTCCTGTGTATTCTTATTGACGTTCCTGTTCTACCACTATTTTCCTTTAGTTGTAATAAGCATGACAACGAGGATGAGAATTAAGAAAATGTTCCAGGTGTATGAAGGTCACAGATGTGCTCACCTCACTCCCAGGGTGTGCAGTGACAATGTTAAGCATTTCTTTGGTACATAATAATTTGATTCCCCTGCTACCAAGTCATTGAATTGCATATGATGCCAACAGTGACAAAATTAAACAATTCTTAAACCAGTCTAGCGGCTGCCACTTCCATGTCACTACTGTCATACTATTTTGAAAGTGACTGGATGCATGGTTTCGTTCTTATAGCGGTTTATATGTTCCTCATTCAGGGCCAAGGATGCTGCTTGCCCAGAATTAGAGCTAGGTTTCTCGGCTCTGGCATAAAGGTTTTCATTCTTTCTCATGCCTACAGGTTTGAGCCCTGAAATTACACAGAAATTAACATTCTGCACTAGGCTGGCCCCATCAGGGGTGAAATAGTGAAGTACTCCCATGCTGATGGGTCAATAGCCACTTGCCACGGAACCCCCGTGGCCCATCACAACAGAAGGCCTCCAGGACTCCTCTGTAGCACTGTGGGTCAGTGTCTATTTTGAATGATTGGTGCCAGTTGTTAAATAGTGTTTGTGTGTGTGTGTCTGAGTTGGTGGAAGGAAAGAAAAGGAAAGAAAGGAGGCAAGGAGCTTTGTCTAGGACCCTCGCTTTCTCGTTCGTTGCTTGTTTTTTCACAAAATCCAGAAAGAAAGCCTTCAATTTTGTCCCCATGTATCCAGGACTCACCATTGTACACTTAGGTCAGGATATGCAGACCTTTGGTTCTCTTATCCTTAATTCTTCCCAATATCAGCCTCCTCGTGGCCAGGTTCGAATGGTTGGCGGAATAACGGGGGCCACACTGTCAATATGCTCAGCGTAATAAACTCAAGCCATTTCAGAAATATGCCTGCCATCCACACACACACAGAGTGTATAGCGACTTTATAGCTTGATTTGGATGGATGAAATATCAAATCTCAACAAAGGTTGAAATAAAAAAAGGATGGCAAAATAACCCATGATAATGCTTCTTATATTATTCGTGGTCTTTGAGGAAAGATCTTTTTTAATCAACAATTTCACTTTTTCTTTATCAACCAAATTTAATTACATTTGTACCAAGATAATAATACTTTCTTTTTTTGGAGCAGGGCTCAGAAATGACAAAAATCATTCCAAGTTTCATTTTTCATTTTTAGAGTTTTTTAAGAAATCAACCAGTAACAAAATTATCTTTAAACACTTCTGCAAAGGTAACCAAGGGCCCAAGGTTACTTGGGAGGAAAAAAATATATGTGACAAATACAAAGCCCTTAGTGCTAAAAATTGGAAGATCTCCGTTACCAAAATCGAGAACACAAATTGTTAATAAAACATATGTGAAGTATTACTCTTTTTTGTTTGTTTTTAATTTTTTTTTTTGAGACCAATTCTCACTCTGTTGCGCAGGTTAGAGTGCGGTGGTGTCATCATAGCTCACAGCAACCTCAAACTCTTGGGTTCAAGTGATCCTCCTGCCTTAGCCTCCCAAGTTGCTCGAACTACAGGCACCAGTCACGATGCCCACCTAGTTTTTTCATTTTTTTAATAGAGATGGGGTCTCACACTTGCTCAGACTGGTCTCAAACTCCTAAGCTCAAGCAACTCATTTTTTAATGAGATTTTAAATTCTTTGAAAATCTTATAATGCCTACATTGCTCTGTCTGCAAATGAATTTCATACCAATTAATTTGGGTGGCAAGCCTTTGGTTTCATCTCAGAATCATCACACCCTTTCTATCTGACAGATTCTTTCAACAGAACATTGGAGTGATTTTTGTCCAGTATTCTTCTTAGGTCTCCGTGGAAATTTCTTCCTTTTATAGATACCATCTGGCCTAATGAGATTCTAACAGCTCTACACGCACTATATCTTTCCTTGCATTTGAATTTTTTTTCCTACTGAAGTCATTGTTGAGAGTGAAATGTAAAAATAAGGTGAGGAAACTGTGTGTGTTAAATAAGCTTGGCAGTTTTCTCTGTCTTTGAGTGGAAGTAATTACGATTATTCATTTGATTTACCCAATGTAAGTGATCAGTTTGAATGACGTCCAAAGGATGCTACCTTACTTAAATATCCATTGATCCTAAACTAAAATTGCTTCTGCCGTCACTGCTAGAGTTAGCCTAGGAGTATAAAATCTTGTGGTAGCACAACTGTGTCTCCAAAACATTGTTTTTTTGTTTTGTTTTAAGCAGGCTTTGAATATGTATTCTCAGCCATTCCTAATGTTTACTCCTTATCTCTCCATGTGTGTGTGTTTGTATAAGAGTGTAGGAGGAATTGGTAAGAACAGAGTCCTCAACTGAGCGCGGAGGCTAGTAAGCCAAATTTGAGGGATTTATGGTAAAAATTACATTATTAGTGTTGTTATTCACCAAATGCAAAAATTTAGCTTATAGGGTGGCGCCTGTGGGTCAAAGGAGTAGGGTGCCGGCCCCATATGCCAGAGGTGGTGGGTTCAAGCCCAGCCCTGGCCAAAAACTACAAATAAATAAATAAATAAATAAATAAATAAATAATAAAAATTAGCTTATAATCAACAGTCTTCTTAATGCAAAAATGTATACAAGGTACCTACCAGGCAATGAAAAGAAAAAAAAAAAAAATTAAGTAGAGAATTATGTGGTGACATCTTCTGTCTCATGGCCCAGGGACTCTGTCCCATGGGATAGATTTGTATTTATTTAGACAAATGTTCTGGAAAGTGGATAAGAGTGTTGCTCTGGAATTTAGAAAGACTTAGATTCACATTCTAACTCTTAAATGTACCAGTAACTTAGGATACATTTCATAAAATCTACCAGCCTGTGAAATGAGTGTAGGCAAAAATCCTAAAAATGCAGCTGACACATAGGAAACAACAAAATTAAACAAAACAAACAGCAAAAATTAGTTTTCAAAGGATATATTTTTATTGTGTAGTCATGTTCTATGAAGTCTAAATTGCTTACATGTGAGAAAGAAAATGACCAAGAGCATCATATAGCTGGTAATATCCTTTGCTTAATCAGTCATTTGGCAAATGATTTTCATCCACCATGTGTCTGGGACTGGTGCTGGCACTATTTTCATGAACAGACAAGGCAAAATCCCTTCTATCATGGAGCTTTCAATTTAATGATTAATCACAAGCAGATCACAACCTGAAAAAAATAGTATTTACATTAAAAAGAAGTGCCCCCCCAAAGACACACACACACACACAAACACACATACACGTTATTCATTTGTGAATATTCAGAATGACAAACATTAAAAGTTAACTTTTTTCTTTTAAAAAATGTGTTTAGGCTTACACATGGAAGTAATCTTTTCCCAATTAGAGTTTTATTTTTATTATGCAATATGAAGACGTTTACAACAATTCAGACTAACGCTGGTAGAGGTTTTATCTTCAAGGTCAACTGGTGAGAGGGCTGTGAAGGTCTCCAGACAGAGGTGGGAGGAAGCTTGGTCTGAATGGGCAATTTCTCATTTGTTGGATTGATCCTTGATGTTATCAGCATACTCACGTTCAAAAAAATCTCATTGTGAGGTATAATATATGACACCTGATACTAAATAGCCACATACCAGCGTGAACAGTTCAGAAATTAATGCTTCTCATAACACCAAGAGATTTGATAATGAAGCCAGCTCAATAGAGGTCAAGGGGAAATGATATTATGTGTACTCCCCTATGAATCAATGTAATCCTATTGCTTTTCCCCAGATGTTCACTCCTGGCATGTGGGATCTCAATGTGATTTCAAAGACATTCACAGGAATCCTGCTAAACAATTCCATACGACTTGAGGCACTGTAAAAATCATGCATGGGTACTAGGGTCTAGTCTATAGATCATGCTCTTCTGCCCCTATGTCTGGTTTATACATCAGGCTCCTCTGCCCCTTGAAAGCTGATAAAATCATCTCATGTTCTTCATCTCATGCTTCTTGATGGTCCAAAGCACCGCCCCCCCAAATGTTCTGAGAGTTCTTAAGAGGATTTATAGTTCATGTTCAGTTCTGATTCTAACTTTCCACTTGCTTTAAATTTGAGTCGTGTTGCCATACCGTGAGTGCGTTCTCCTTTCCACACATGTGAAACGTCATCACTTGCTCAGTTTCCTCATCTCTCTCCCAGTCTTAAAATCCATTTGCATGTGGTAGATTGTACTGAAAATTTAGCAATATGGAGGTTATAGGGTGAGCGTGAGGACAGTGACTTGCACAGTGACAACACAAACGGCATCATGTTCATTTAAAATACAACGTTGCTAAATTCCGTTCTCTTTTCTTTACTAGGAATGCTCCACACACAGCCTCTTCTGTTTCTGTCCTTGGTCACCAGCCTTGTCTTATCTCTCTTTTGGACCCTCTCCTGTGCATTCAAACACATAGGCATGCTCTGAAGAACAAAAGATCCCTACTTAACACAATCCATCTGCTCAGAAGGAATATATGATTTTAAATAATTTTGCTTTTGTTTTGATAGGGAAAAAACTCTTGGGGACACCAGAACCTAAACTGCATGGGACAGAAAGACAGAAGCTGAGGCTAGAGAGGTGGGATGCAACCCAGATGGGGAAGAATTAGCAGCTATGTTAAAGTCTTTGAACTTCATTCAATTCACAAGGTGTTGTCAACAAAGAATTTTAAAAGTGAAGCCATGATTAAAGCGGTGATTTTTAAAGATGACAATCAGACTTGTAAAGAGGCAATAGGAATTTTGGAAGGAAAACAATTAAGATTCAAACTAAAATATAGTTAGTAGTTTACATAGATACAACAGGACGTGCAGTGTGGCACATCATTTTTACTGTGCTGGGTGTATATTTATTTGATTCTTTCTCCTGGACTAGTCTGTAAGATCCTTGAGAAGATGGCTCGTTTATTGATTTACAAATCTCTCAAGGCCGATCCTGGGACTTGCATCTTGTTGTAGCTCTGTACACATTATTTGACTGTATAGAATAAAATGATTTTCTCTCCACATCCATTAAGGGAAGATTTAGTCAAGGTTAATACCTGGAGACAGTAGCTAAAAATCCCTTTCAACACTGCAATCCAAATGCTTCCAATTCCTCTAGTCTCTTGGGTCTTTTTTTTCCCCAGAAGGATGACAGGATTCAGGAAATAGAAGGTTCTAACTTCTCTACCTCTTTCTCTGAAAACAAACAAACACCCTGAGGAATTTCTTTTAGCTAGAATTTTTCTGGGAAGGTAAAAGAAGACAGGGTTTTAAAGCCCTCTTTTTTCTCATCTAGATTCTCAAATCCTACTTTGTCTTCCTTATATAACTTGGCCCTGGATTATGGTTCTAAACTCTGCCTCAAACCTATTGGATTGGCTGTTTTCTAAAACCAAATTCTGAAAGAGTCATATAATTTTACGGAAGATATTTCAAAATGGAATAGGACCTCTGTAAGTTGGTCCCTAAAGTTTCTTTGTATCGGCAGAAGGCTATTTTGCTTTCTAATTATTTGTGTTCACTGGAGTAGAGCTTTCATGTTCTTTCAAGAACTTGTCCTTTGCATTCACAACTTGGCTAATGGGTACAAGACCATTTGCTTTGGGCCTACGTCCTCCTCACCAAGCTTAATCATTTCTAGCTCTGATTGAAATGGAGCGATTAACAATTCTTTCTTTTACTTAGAAGCCATTGTAAGGCTTTCATTAGCTTAATTTCAGTATTGTTATGTCTTAGGGAATAGGAAGGTTGGAAGAGAGGGAGCAAGATCTTTGGAAATGGCAGGTCTTTGGAAAATTCAGAACACACATGGCATTTATTAAGTTTTCCATCTTGTAAGGGCGCAATTTATGGTGCCCGCAAAACATTACCAACGAAAAAGATCAATGATCACATGTCACTAATGCAGATATCATAGTAATGAAAAAGTCTGAAATGTTATGAGAAGTACCAAATATTCAGAGACAGAAAGTAAGCACATGCTTTTGGTAACATGAAGCTGATGGACTTGCCCAACACAGGGTTGCAGCAAACCTATAATTTTGAAAAGAAATACAATAAAGTGAAGTTTAATAACAGGAAGCATGCCTCTGTACTAAAGAAAAAAAAATCATAGTTTATCTAAAATTTAAAGTAACTGGATGCCCTTTATTTTATAATAGGCTTTTAAAAGATATGATTCACATATCATGCAATTTGTCCATTAAAATTTACAGTTTAAAAGTTTTCGGTATATTCAAATCCATTACCTCCATTACCTCGGTCAAGTTTATCTCTTCATTTCTCCCAAAGATACCCTGCACCCTTTAGCTATCACCTCCCAATCCAACTTTTGTCACCTCCAGACCTCTGAAAACATGAATCTGCTTACTTCTTCTGTGGATTTGCCTATTCTAGATATTTCTTATGATTTAAGATCATAAAATATATGCACTTTTGTAACTGGCTACTGTCTCTTAGCATAATGTTTTCAAGGTTCATTTATGTTATAACATGTATCAGTACTTAATGGTAGAATAATATTGCATTTTAGGAATCGATTATATTTATCAGTTCATCCCTTGATAAACATTTGAGTTGTCATGTTTTATGTATTATGAGTAATGCTACTATGAACCTTAATGTATAAGTTTCTGTGTGGATGTACATTTTCATCTTTCTTGCGGAATACCTGGGATTAGAATTGTTGGCTCCTATGGTAATTTTATATTTCATTAGTTGAGGGGCTGCCAGGATATTTTCAAAGTAGATGCGCCGTTTAAATTCCCATCAGCAGTACATGAGAGTTCCAATTTCTTCACATCTTTTCTAATGCATTTTGTTGTTCCTCTTTTGATTATGGTTTTGGTTTATATTTTTCTGATAGCTGACAATAGTGACCATTTGTTTATGTGCCTATGGGTCTATTAAATATCTTCTTTGGAGAAATGTCTGTTCAGATCCCTTGACTACTTTTTAAGTGGATTACTTGTCTTTTCAGTTATTGAGCTGTGATAATTATTTATATAGACTAGACACAAGTCACTTATTAGAACTATGATTTGCAAAATGTTTTTCTCATTCTGAGGTGGTGTTCTGTATTTTTATTTGCTAAATTGCATTTGCATAATTATATACCAAAGGGCACATGCTTTACATGACCCAGAAGACATCATAAGGTATTTTTCAGACAAGGAAATAGTTCTCTTCCTACGAGGAATGCTGCCTTCCTCCCAGACTTATCGGCTCTGATTTCAATAAATTTTTAAAACAAGTTTATTTATTCTTCTGATTAAAAGTCTGTATCATCATTAGTCATGCAATTCTGAGCCCTTTTCTGTTGAATCCCTTTCATCAAAAAGATGTACTGATAATGAAGAACTTGTTTTTTTCTCAAAGTTGTTACTGAGTTAAAAGGTAAAGCATATGCAGTGACGTGGATGGGAAGTGGTGTTCACAATGACCCTTGAAGGTCTCCCTCACACATATTTAAATAACCCTCTTTTCTCAAAGAAACTAAAAAAGAGACATCTTTGTAATTATCAATTCAAGACCCCTTATAAAATGCATCTCATCTGTTTCACCTCCAAAAGCAACCAATATATCATCTAATGCAAATTTCAGAATGATTAAAACAAAAAATGCCAATATAGCAGTTGCCAACTTTGAAGGCAGCATGCATGCTTATATAACAGAAAAAAAAAAAAAAATCATAGAAAGGAACTAAATTAGAACCTCCACAGCTGACCACCTCCCTACATTAGATCAACTCTTTAAGTTGATCTAATTTTCATAGACTGGACATGCACCACATGTACATATAAGCACAGCAGCCTAATTCCTTATGTTGACCACCTCTGCACGTAGCTTGTTATAGTCCCTTGGGTGGCCAACTTACAGAGATTCTACTGTATCTGTAAGGTAATTTATGTCAGAATATTTGTCATTATGAGAGATACGTAGTAGGTGCTGATTCAGTTAGTTAGCTTCTTAATTATATTTTTCTTACTCAAGACTTAATTTAAAGACCCCCAGAATAATTCACTGGGATCATACGCGTACATCTGCAC
Source organism: Loris lydekkerianus (assembly GCA_963574355.1). Classification (NCBI taxonomy): domain Eukaryota; kingdom Metazoa; phylum Chordata; class Mammalia; order Primates; family Lorisidae; genus Loris; species Loris lydekkerianus. The sequence continues at coordinate 42,433 of CAUYPK010034451.1, forward strand.
TCTGGAAAAATTCAGTTGCTCAGTCGCTACAATATATTAAATATTCCATTAATACTCTAGGCATCACTTTAATATTTTGACACATGAGGTACCATCAGGGAGAAATGAGAAAAAACAGACGGTAAGAAATACAACTTCAAAGAACTTCATATATGGGAATTGTCAGAGACACATCATAAAATAGCTATGATTACTATTTTTAAAGAAAAAATATGAAATATGAAAAGATATTCTAGAAACAGAAAACTATACAAAGTAGCAAATTAGATTTAAAAATTTGTAAATGTTGTAGGAACAAGGAATACAATCACTGATGAAGAACAAAATGGATAAATTAAATGGCAAATTAGAAGCAGGGAATGTCAGGAAGAAAGTTCAGAAAAATTATCTAGAAATAAGATTGTAGAGAAAAAATATAATAAATAAATAACTTTAGTTGATTAAGAGAACATGAACTAACACATAAGTTAAAGAGCAATGAATGAAGATAAAGCATTGAGACTCCATGTATTTCTGAGCGGTAGCAAAAATATTTCTTTGTGTTGTGTTTTTATATAATTTGTTACAATCACTAAAGGAATAAACTAGAGAATTTATAGGTCACAAAAATTAAAGGGCAATAATCATGTCATATCTCTTAAATATACACAATAAAATGTATTTCTTAAAAATTAATAAAAATGTTAATTAGTTAAAAATAGAAAAACAGATAAGAGTACGTGAAATAAGTTTAAATTGGAAATACCAATTGAAAAGACAAAACAGGTGGTAGAAAAAATAAACCTATTTGTAATTAAACTAAATACAAAATGATTAAATGTTCTAGTTAAAGACAAAGATTATAAAACTAGACATATATAGTTTATTTACAAGATATATGGGCTGCTTTCACGTGACATACCTAAAGCATAAAATAAAGTGAGAAGAAATGAAAATAAACACTCTAATAAAATAAACACTCTATATAAATAGCAATCAAAAGAAAGATATATAGCTATAAATATCAGGAAAATCAATTTTTTGACAAAGAGAATTCTGTTGGTAGTGTCCCTTTATAATCAAGAAGGTTGGTATTGTCCAATTCTAAATGTACGTTTAGCGGGTAACCATCTTCAAATACATACATAAAGTAAAAACTGATAGTGAAACAAATGAATTTCTAACAGATTTCAAGAAAACTTCTTCAAAAATTGAGAAAACATGAGGCAAAAATTAAAAAAAAATATGTATAGACTCTTTGGAAAGTAAAATACCACACTAAACAAATGAAAATAAAAATTAATTTTAAGCATACTTGTATGTTAAAATTACGAATGTTATGGATCATTCATAAATGTTAACCCTCTGCGAGGTGTGATAATGTCAATTGATACCAGTATTTAGGAAATATTGGATAAATCCAGTATCTATGAAGGTACACAAATCTTTGAACTAGCAGTCCCACATCTAGATAAAATGTTCTAGAGAAAATCATAAAATTGTCCCATAAAATCATAAAATATGTCATTAGATCACATTTTCATGAATGTTTTATAGCAAGACTATTTAAAATAGCCACGAATTAGAAATACCCATCAGGTCTGCATGGATAAACCATGTTGTGCTGACACAAAGAATTCTACACACCAACAGAAAGGACCAACATGGGTAAATCACATCATCAAATCTTAAGTGAGGGGAGAAATAAAAAAAAAATGCTTACAGTTCAATTTCACTTATGTAAAGCTCAAAAACAGGCAATGGTAGATGTGATTATTTGGAAATCCATACACAAATAGTAAACAATGATGCAAAAAGAAGAAGTTGTGTATGGCCAGAGTAAGGATGGTGTGGCTGCATTTGGGTCCAAGTGTGAGGGCCGTCACAGCAGGCTGCGGAAATGGTGGTGGTGTTCTGTTTCAACCTGGATGATAGATTATCCTGAGCTCTCTTTAAATGTTTCAGAACATTTCTATTTTGTACACTAAAGTTATATTTGATAAATAAGAAAGTTTTTTTAAATGAATTTTAAATCCCATAGGTATTAAAGGAAGAATCTGCTTCCTGCCACAAAAGAGCCCCAAGTTTTGCCTTGTTGCCTTGAGAGCTTGGAGAGATTTGCTATCCCTCTTCTGTAACCCCTCCGGGGCCCTACTTATTTTTATTTTATTATTATTATTATTATTATTATTTGTCAGTTTTCAGCCAGGGCTGGGTTTGAACCCACCACCTCTGGTATATGGAGCTGGTACCCTACCCCTTTGAGCCATAGGCGCCGCTCCAGGCCCCTACTTTGTAGGGTCTATGTAAAGGAAATTTAAAATCTCACTGTCCTTGCTCTTAATGAGAGGCATTTGCTGTTTCTTTTTCTCTCTTTCTCCCTGTCTCCCTTTTGTTTATATAAATGACAGATTTTAGGGTTCCTGTGGAAGCAATTTTATGTAATCTTGAAGTTTCTTAAGCTAGATGCTACTGATACTTGGATGAGATAATTCTTTGCTATATGTGTGGCAGGCTGGTGAGGGGACTGTCATTCATCCTAGGATGTTTTACAGCGTCTCTGGTGTCTTACCACTAAATTCTTTTCAGTTGTAATAACAAGAATGTCTCCAGAGATTGCTAGACATCACCTGGAGGCAAAATAACCTAAGCAGGAACAACTGAACTGCAGCGGTAGACAAAAGGAGTCCTTAACAACTGCTGTTGAATAGCTGACATCATCTGTAGATGCAGGCCTAGGCATGGGGAGCGAAGGTATGAGAGACAGTGGTTAAATGTATTCAGCTCTGCCTCCTTCAGGAGAAATTGCATTTTCTAGTCTAGGTCTAGATGGTGAATGTGGAGTGGAATTTTTGATCAGGTAGGTCACAATGGGAAATTTTTTTAAATCCTAATCATTAGGATTGATATGCAAATAGAACAAAGTAACAATCTCACATGGAGGTTAGTTGCCTTAACTCAGAAACACTGAAGGTGTTGCCCTAGACATATGGATTATTTCTGGGTTCTGGCTTCCAAAATCTACTGTCAGGAGGATGACCTTTAAACACCCAGCTCATGGACTTACAAGGGCAGTTGCTCCTTAAAAGCCAGCCTCTTTCTCTTGCTGTCTTGGAGATGAGTTTGCTATTAAGGATTTTTCAGTGATTTCCTGATTGTTTGTGGCCTTCAAACCAAGTGCTGAATAAAAATACATTTTCATTTCAGCATTTCTGAGCCAGGCAATTTCTGTTTCGTGTGGAAAAGATTGGCTTTTCGAGATGTAAGAGAAAGTAAACGTCCATTCCAGAAAAATGCATAGAGAGCCTCCCTTTCAGCTTCATCATTGCAGATTTGGCTAAATGTCCCCTCTTTGTTTTGGGGGGGGAGAATGACACATTCTGGATGATCCAGAAAAGTCTAGGTAACCTTCTGCCTGGCACCCTATCTAGGTTAGCATTTATTCTAGGCTTCTTACTTTTAATGAACTTACCATTAATAATCGTGAATATTTTTGGTGGTGCTCCACTTTGTCAGCTTTTAACATGGACTCATCCAGGAGAATGAAACACATGGCCTGAATTGAATTCTCACTGTAACACATGCTGAGACATTATACATCTCTGCTTTCATAATTCTTTCCAGATACACCTTAGCTAACTCCCTCCTTGTAGGGCAGCATGTGGGTGCTTCCTGATACTACACATAATAGAATCTTCCCAGATGGGAGTGACTAGGGGCTGCTAATTCTGGCTTCCCCCATTGGGCAGAAGAACCCCCAGGACCACCTGATGTAGCAGCCAGTTCTGTGAACTATGTTAGATCTGCCTAATAAAAGAGATACTGGAGCACAAGTGGGAGAGGGAGGAGGGTGTGGAGTAAGGCATGGGAAATTACTGGTTAGAAATTTGTAAAATATGTGAGGGCATAAAGGAGCTGAACGTTCCAGCTGTAAGAAAGCAGTGTTTGTGTCATTTATGGCATGGTGTAACTCTGTATCTGTGTATTTGTTCTTGTTTGGCAATGCTTTTTTGTTTTTAAATAAAACTCTTTAGTAGCAACAGTCCAAATAAACAGAAGTGCATGTTTAAAGAATTTTGGAAGTTGCTAAAAAGGTGTTGTTAAACATGTACTTTGCACAAATGTTAATCTACATTTACCTTTCTCCAGGAGATTTAAGGTAATATCACTGACTCCTCAAAGGCCTGAAAGTCCAAATACACTAAAGAAATAGAGGAATCTACTTAAAAAATATATTTTAAAAGAATGCCTGAAGATGGCCAGGTATTTAAAAGGTATTATAAAAAACTACCTGAAGATGACCAATTAGCACAGCTCCAAAGCCTGACTTTATACTTAGTCCAAATGATTGTCCTTCTAAATTAATTTACCTCATTATGTAGTGCAAATATCATTATGCCGGTACAAAACATTGAAATCACATTAGTTGTAAATGTCTTAGTTTTATTACCAGAGAAATTTGTAAACAGCTAAATGATTCCACTTTATATTGGTGTTATCAGGTGGATTAAAGAGAAAGTCACTTAAGGCAAATAATGGCAAGTTGTCTAATTCATGGAATCAAATTAAAACTTTAGGAAGTTTATTCTAATGTAGATAAAGCATCCCACAGTAATTTGAATGCTACACGAAATTTAGTCTATTAAAGTTCATTTCTGAACCTTAAAGATGAACAGCTTGTTTCTTTTTTATAGTTGAATATATACATAAATTTTGAAGGTGTCTTGTATTATGTTAAAAGCTATGTTCTTATGGGGCAAAAATGTGTTTTGAATAGGCTAATAGATTTTAGGCTTTTTTGTTTTCTTTTTTTTTGGAGACAGAGTTTCACTTTTGTCACCCTGGGTAAAGTGCTGTGGCATCATAGCTCACAGCAATCTCAAACTCTTGGGCTCAAGCTATCCTCTTGTCTCAGCCTCCCGAGTAGCTGGGACTACAGGCACCTGCCACAACCCCCAGCTTTTTTTTTTTTTTTTTTTTTTTTTAAGAGACGGGGTTTCACTTTTGCTCATGCTGGTCTGAAACTTGTGAGCTCAATCAATCCACCAGCCTTGGCCTCCCAGAGTACTAGGATTACAGGTGTGAGCTACCGCATCCAGCCCAAAATAGATTTTCATATGTACATATTTCATAACACGACCCAAATAATCTTTAATAATTCAATAATAGAAAAAGAAGCTATAGTTGTCAAAATTTACAAACTTATTTACTAAAAGGCAACTTTAAGAGATATGGCTAATGCTTGGCATCAAATATTTATTTTAGCCTGATGGTCCTTATTTCTCTCTGCAATGATTATAATTAAAATTTTTTTTTTAATACTGAGATAATTTGTAAATCAACTTAAATATCCACACCCATATAGAAGTTTCTTGGGTAAAATCATCATCTAAGCATTTTCTTAGCAAAATCAGTTGGAAATTTTTAATAAAATTATCAGTTCTGGGCAGCACCTGTGGCTCAAAGAAGTAGGTCACTGGCCCCATATGCCAGAGGTGGTGGGTTCAAACCCAACCCCACCAAAATTACAAAAAAAAAAAAAAAGGAAGAAAGAAAGAAAAAAAATTACAAGTTCCACAAACAACCATTTTGAAAAGTAAAGTGCATAGAAAAGTATAACATTGAAAAGTGTACCTGTCAAAATAAGGGAGAGACTGAATGAATTAAACAAGAATCCGAAGGTTGGATATAATTGAATTTTAGAATTATGTTTATACATTTTAGAATATCTTGACTTATGATAAAAAAATTTTGATAGAGCTTTGTTTTTAATTGAGTGTATTTGTATTGTATTATAGAATGACATCAATTCAAGAAGGCCAAAATTTTAGTTTCTTTATTTAGTGAAATATTTAAATGAATGATACAAAGAAAACTTGTGTGTTGTATTGTGTCCTATAAAAGTAATTCACAAAGAAAGCTATTGTAAATTGAAGCAAAAAGGTAATTATGAAAATATTTGTGCTGAAACATTTGCACATTTCAATATGAAAAGAAAAATAGAATTGAGAACAGACTACACTTTCAAAGAATTGACTCTGAACTTCTTACAGCAATTTCAGTGGAAGTGTTTTCTCAATTAAAATCTATTATGGTCTATACAGAAGAGTCAATTTAAAGTATCAACAATTTGAAACTGATTGTACATAAAATTCAAATCTATGCATGCTTATAGATAATTAAAAGCAATGGCAACTTTTCAAATATACATGCTTCAGTGACACATTATTAGAGACAGCTTTGAACAAAAAATTGTAAGAAATGTGCTAAGATTATTTTGACAGTGTTATTGTTATTTGTCCAAATAACAGAAAACTTTATATTTATTTTGCCTTGATAGCTGTTATATAACAAGAGATCTCCCGTTTGTTGTATTTTAGGAAGAATTTGCCTTTTAACGTAGTTTTTAAATAGAAATATTTTATAATGTATCAATAGTTAAGTTTAGCCTAATATGTGAAGTTACCACCTGATATATTTTAATTTTGCCTGAAGTTTCTCCATACCCAGTGAACTATAACCTAACCAAGTGTGTAGAGAGACTACAACCTGCTCTTTTACCAGTCACTGAGTTTCAGCCAATCAAAGGGGGCCAACTCTTCACACCAAGTTCAAATAAGGCAAAAGCCAAGCTGTAACCAATCCAGCTGTTTCTGCACCTCACTTACTCTTTCTGTATATCACAATGCTTTTTCTTTCAGTAACTTGTCTCCATACATACAGCAGCTTTGGAATTTACTCTGGTTGGAGGGGAATGCTCCCTTGATTTGCAAATTGTTCTTTGCTCTATTAAACTCCATTTAATTGGTTCAGCATCTGTAACTCAGTGGTTAGGGCACCAGGCACATGCACCTGGGCTGGTGGGCTTGAACCCGGCCACAGCCTGCTCAACAAGGACAACAACAACAACAAAAACTGCCTGGCATTGTGGCAGGCGCCTGTAGTACCAGCTTCTTGGGAGACTGAGGCAAAAGAATTGCTTAAGCCCAAGAGTTTGAGGTTGCTGTGAGCTGTGACGCCACGGCACTTTACCCAGGGTGACATAGTGAAACTCTGTCTCAAAATAAATGAATAAATAAATAAATAAATAAACTCTGTTTAATTTATTTTGTCTAAGGGTGTTTGTTTGTTTGTTTGTTTTTTTACTTTAACATAATATAAAAAACAATTTGTTAGTTAATAATTATTACAAAAATATGTCAGTTCATTATTTTTGGCACCCTATCTTACTCTCAAAAATATCCTTGTCTGCACATTAAAGTGACATGGTTATTCATCTGTGATAAAAAATGACAGAGGGGTCTGTAAACACACTCACACATACACACAGTAGCATAAACTCTCTCCAAATAATAGGATTTTAAGAAACCACTTTCATTTTCACTTTCATTGTTATCTTTATCAACATATTCCAAGTTTTAAAAAAGTGTTGCATCATAGTAAGAACACTTCACATGCTATCTGCCCTTTTAAGAAATTACAACATTTACAATACATTTTACATATCATCATCTATTTATAGTCAGCTTGTTATTGAGCTCAGGTGCAATGCAGAGGTATCTGACCTGAGGTCAGCAGGGCACATGCTGATTTTGTGAGGACTTTTTTACTTATGTGTGGTGTGTGATATCAAGAAAATTATGCACGGACCTTTTTTATTTTATTTTATTTTATTTTGCTAATCAGCTGTCCTTAGTGTTTGTGGATTTACTGTGTGACCCAGCTCTCACTCTATCACTCTGCAGTAGAAAAGAAAAAAGATTAGCCATCCCTGCTCCGGAGCTTATTCATCTTGCTTGAGTGAAATTTTATGTCCATTGGTTAGTAATTCCCCATTTCTGCCTTCTTCCCTGTCCCTGGCACCCACAATTCCGCTCTTTCATTCCATGAATTTGACTGTTTTAGATATAGTTCATATAAGTGGAATCATATAGTATTTGTCTTCCTGTGACTTCCTTATCTCACTTAGCATAATTGTTGTGTGACGGTCATGTCTAAGTTGTGGCATGATGAAGCTTTCTTTCCTTCTCAAAGCTGATCAATATTTCATTGTATATGTAAACTAAGAACATGTAGGGTCCACTTCTTGGGTATTGTGGGCTGCAGTGTCTCCAAATGTCTCTTCAAGGCCCTGGTTTCTGTTCTTTTGAAAAAAATGCTCAAGTGGGATGCTAATAGTATTTTATTTTTTTGAGGAATTATAATTTTTATAATAATTATAATTAGTGTAAGTATATGTTCAGTTCTTTGAGAAAAACAATCTCCACAGAGGCTACAACATTTTGCATTTCTACCAACAGTGTGCAAGAGCTTCAATTTCTTTACATGTTCACCAAAACTTGGCAGGAGATGTTATTTGTTATTTTATTAATGGCCATTCTACCAGGTATGAGGTGATAATGATTTGGTAATCTGCGAGGACTAGTGCTGGGTTAAGCATTTTTTCATGTATCTGTTGGGCATGTATGTGTCTTCTTTGGAGAAATGTGTATTTAAGTCCTTAGTCCATTTCTTAATTAAATTAGAAATTTAGTTTAGTTGTTTTTAAACTATTGAGTTGTTGAAGGTCTTATGTATTTAAGGAGATTAGCTCCTGAGCAGATATTTTGCAAATATTTTCTGTCATTCTGCAGGATGCCTTTTTATGCTATCAATCATTTCCTTTGCTAGACTGCAGCTTTGTGCTTTGATGTAGTCTCTTACAATCCCACTTGTTTATTTTTGTTTTTATTCCCTCCGCTTTTGGTGTCAAAGCCATGAAATCATTGCCAAAGCCAATGTTTTAAAGCTTTTCCCTAAGTTTTCTTCTGGAGTTTTATAGTTTCCAGGCTGACATTTAAGTCTTTAGGCCATTGTGAGTTGACTTTTGCATATGATATGAGACAAAGGTCCAATTTCATTCTTTGGCATGTAGATAACCGGTTTTCTCAGTACCAATTGTTGAAGAAACTTTTTTTTTTTTCCTCTCAAGAAACTAGTAATGGAACAAAATTACTTTGATGTAATGAAGTCCATATATGAAAAAAAGTCATAGCTGAACATGATACTCAGTGGTAAAGGTAATGAAAGTTTTTCCTCTACTAAAAGGGACAAGATTTTCCTTTATCATCCATATTTCATTCCTCTGTAAAGGATGCCCACTCTCTCCACTTCTGTTCAACATAGTGTTGGAAGTTCTGGAGTGAATAATTAGAACAAAGCAATAAAAAGTATCCAAATAGGAAAAGGACACGTAAAAATTATCACTGTTAGCAGACAACATGATCTCATATGTAAAAAACCCTGAAAGTTCCATTAAAAAAATAGAACTAATATACAAATTCAGTAAAGTTGCAGGATATAAAATTGGCATCTAAAAACCAGTTTCATTTCTATGCTCTAACAACAAACTATCTGTTAAAAAGAAAATTGAAAGATACTGCCATTTATAATAGCCCCAAATAGAATAAAATACCTAGGAATAAACTCAACTAAGGAAGTAAAAACTTGTATGTTGAAAACTACAAAATAATGATAAAATAAATTAAACAAGACCTAAGTAAATGGAAAGATTTCTCGTGCTCATGGAAGACTTAATATTATTAAATTGTCTATACTAGCCAAATAAATCTAATGACTCCAGGGTATCCCCTATCAAAATCTCAGCTACATCATTTTTTTATGATAATAGAAAACACAATTACAAAATTCATAGGGAATCACAAAAGATCATGAATAACCAAATCAATTTCAAAAAACAAATTCATACTTCCTGGGTTCAAAATATATTACAAAGCTACACTATTCAAAACAGCTTTATATTAGCATAAAGACAGACTCATAGACCAATGAAACAGAAAGAGAGCACAGAAGTAAATCCAAGTACACACAATCATCTGGGCTTTGGTAAAGGTGCCAAGAATACACAATATTATCAAAGAACCATCTAGTGTGGAAAGTACATACACTCACTATTTACACACAAACACACACATATATACACACAATTTTCTTTTTTTTTTTTGAGATAGGGTCTCACTCTGTCATCCTCAGTAGAGTGCTGTGGCATCACAGCTCACAGCAACCTCTAGCTCTTGGGCTTAGGCAATTCTCTTGCCTCAGCCTCACGAGTAGCTGGGACTATAGGCACCCAACACAATGCCCAGCTATTTTTTTGTTGCAGTTTGGCCAGGGTCATGTGCGAACTGGTCACTCTCGGTATATGGGGCTGGTGCCCTACCCACCGAGTCACAGGCGCCGCCCTATACACACAGTTTTTAACAGTGGGCTAACTCTTGCATCAGAAATCTGTGCTGGGTGTATTTAGTACACAGACAATAGAATAAAAAGGTCAGTTGAGGAACACATGCCAGATGAAACAATACTTAAATAGTTATAGGCAGTTCCCAGACATAGGACTGTCATGGATAAAGGAATTGAGTTGTACAATAACACTGTGTACTTAGTACAAAATATTTTTCCAATAAAAGATGAGGCTGGGAAGATATCAGGATCTCACAGCATGGCAGGCTCCATCTGTCACTGTATATACACTAAAGATAGTGTTCTGTTTTCTATGTGATTAGAAAGTATCTTATGATCAAAATGTGTTTTCTAGATATATTAGTTCTATGTGTTATGTATAAATAGTCTTTAGTACAGGAAGAAAAAAATAAGTGGTTCTATTGTCAAATAAACATGAGTAATGTTTAGTTATGTAAGTTAAGAGTAGATTCAGCTCTTCCGTCCTCCTGGCAAAACTTCTCGAAGCCTTCAGTATCCCCATATTTAGTATTATTTGTTTAAGCTCCTTTAGGAAGCATCTTGAGTGCCACCAAACACTCTTTTTAGGAAATACCACTCTCCATAAAAAGAAACATTTTAAACACTTTGGGTAAGTAAACATAAATCAGAGTTTGTATTTTGAGAACTATAGGATTTGGATTGGAGGGTTGTAAAATATCTCTGAATTATCCAGATAAAATTACATACCATAATTGCAGTTAGAGGAAAACTGCTGCTGTCAGGAAAGATGTGTTGGAGAACTGGAATTGTATTACATTTGCTCACACCGACAGGATAGAGAGAGCCCTGGTGAGAGCCTGCATATGGGAGATGACAGATTCCGAAAAGAGACATACAATTTGGGCTCAGTGTTATATAAAAACACTTAAACGTCTCAAACATTTTGTGAGTAGAATTATTTGTTTTGTGAGACTAATATATTTCTTTATATAAGGTGTGCACACATTTTCCTTCAAATAATGAGCTGTATCATTCTTCATTTGAATAATATAATTTGCAACAATTCAAAATGCAGAAGTTCTAAGGTAATCTATTTTTTTTTTTTTTTGTAAACTGACATTCAACTATAGCACTCTTATATTATCAAGTGCAGTTTGAACTTAGATTGTCCTGGAGAATTACTAATGTTAGATGTTTGACAGGTAGCATTATGCCTGCTGTGTACAACTTCATCCTGGCTCAGCGTATTTTAGCCACTCAGTACTGGTCTGCCCCAGAGTCTCCTGTGAGCTTATTTTGCTAAGCAATCAATCACAATCTAATAATTGATCAGCTTTTCTGTGTTCTTCACAAAGCAGACATATCACTCAGGAAGATTTTGTAACACTATTTTCGTGAAATCTGGATCTACTGAGGATTTGATGGATTCAAGAAGACAAACAAAATGACTTGTTGCCTATCACAGGACAGAAAATAGCCTCTGATAAAAGTGCCAGAAGTGTGAGAAATTGCAATTGGGAGATAGCTCAGTGGAACTAGCCAGGCAATAGGATAAAATTAAAAAAAAAAAAAAAAAAAAAAGTAAAACAAAAATACAATTGTTTTCCATTAGACAAGGCTGTTTCAGACAACTGCTCCCTTTCTTATAAGAATTAAAACTTGTTTCACTTACATAGAGTAAGTCAGAATTTCTCTACTTCCAAATAGAATATTTTTACTTTTATATTTCAAGAACATATGCAGGGGGGCCATAAAGTTTGTGTGCAATTTTGAATTGCACACTATTTTAAATTGTACACAAACTTTATGGCCACTCTGTATATGAGGAATATGAGGAATGGGCCACAGAGAACATCTGTGACTTGCTAGTAGAAGGCTATGATGAATTTTCTTTTACTTATTTTTTTTTTAATTTCAGATTGACACAAGGGTTCAAATGTACATATATTACATTGTTTTTATTTATGAGGTAAAGTTCAAGTTGTAGTTGAGCCCTTCACCCAGGGGGTGTGCTGAACACCCTCACATTGTGCACATTAGGTGAGATCCCACCAATTGCCCTCCCTCTTCCCTCCAATCACCCTCCCTTTTTTTTTGCCCTCCCCCTCGCTAGACTATATATCTGTTTTATCATTAGTGTGGATGTGCAATTGTTTATAGATTGGTTTCATATTAGTATTGAGTACATTAGATGCATCCCCCCCATTCTTGTAATACTTTACTAGGAAAAAATGTGTTCTAATTCCATCCAAGTAAGCATAAAAGATATGAAGTCTCCATCTTGTCCCATGGCTGAATACTCCATGGTAAACATATACCACAGTTTGTTCATCCATTCATGGGTTGATGGGCACTTGGGTTGCTTCCATGTCTTGGCAATTGTGAATTGAGCTATAATAAACATTCTAGTGCAAGTGTCCTTGTGGCAAAATAATTTTTGCTCTTCTGGATAGATACCTACTAATGGGATTATGGGATCAAAATGGGAAGTTCAATTTTAGCTCTTGGAGAATTCTCCATACTTCTCTCCATAGAGGCTATATTAGTTTGCAATCCCACCAGCAGTGCAAAAGTGTTTCCTTCTCTCCACATCATGCCAGCATCTGCAGATTTGTAATTTTGTGATGTGGGTTAATCACACTGGGGTTAGTTGATATTTTATATTTTTTTCCCCTTTAGCCATTTTCCATATGCTTAAAACCTTGCTGATCTTCTTGAAGATGCAGGTTCTTTTCTTGCTTGGAGTTGGAGATAACAGATTGTTGCTTAATTCCCTGACATGAAATTGTGCTGGAATGGATCACTATGCCATTGTGATATAGGCTTTGTAATTGAAAGTACCTGGGATTATGGAATTCACGGAGGGTTCATCAGGGACTGGCTCTGTTGGCCGATTAGTCAGAGGTTGGTGTCAGGACCCTGGGAGATTGTTTGCACCTCAGGGTGTTCGGGCCATACCTATGGTGCATATTTTTATCTATAATAAAAAAAAAGTATTATTAAACTTATTGTATTAAATTATTAGATTCACTATTTAAAGGATTAAAAATTATTAAATAATATTTAGAGATACAAAAATGACAGTTGTCATGAAGAAGCAAGCACTCTAAACTTGGGCTCAGTAAACTTAGGACAAAGTCTCCAACATTGATTGGCAGTGTGACCCAGTGAAAATCTTGGAGCTTCTGGTTATTTTATAGGCAAAATGCATATAATCCTCACCGTATGTTTTTTTTAAAGACTTAAGTGATATGCAGAATCCAGACATAGTCTGCAAAATTCACTTGCAAATAAATATATGGTATTATGGGGTTTTATTGTTAAATGTACTACAATTTATTGCCTTTTTAAGAATTTACTTAGGTCAACCCACTTGCAGATTGTGACATTTGAATTATAGGATCACTTTCCTTGCCTATTTTTTCATGAGATGGACAGGGCATACAAAGATTCTGTACATATCAACACTTCCAAAAACAAAATAAGAGCAAGTATTTCTGTAAATGGTTGAGTAACTTGAGGGAAGAATGAGACTTCTACACCTTTGGTTTTTAGTGGGTTGTAAATTGGGACCCGTTCTGTTCATGACTTCACTACCTGTGTTAGCATCAGGCCTTGCCTTGTTCCTTTAATAGAGTTTGATGAGTCAGTTAGATTTATAGACAATGCTTTACCACCTAAAGGTAGAGTTTGAAGCTCTCTAACTACTGTTGAGCAAAATGTATTTTAAATTATGTGGAAGTGTTGAACAGCCTCAAAACACACACACAAGATTATCAGTTACTCAAAGATATTTAATGTATTTTTGAAGGGACATAATTTTATAACTTATTTCTAAAAAGTTATACCTTCAAAGATATTTATGATATGTTTTATTCTTAAAATAATGAGATCCATATACCCTATGACTTCAGACAGAGCAATTAATTTATCACTTGACCTCAGTTTCTGGCTCCATAAATCAAGCAGCTTAGGTGGAGTGAATATGGCAATCTCTTCTAATTAGAACTTATGTGACCCTATTAATAGTTATTGAACGGATGTTGGAAATAAGAAACTGCCATGTTGTCACTTCACATTTGGGCAGGTCTTTCTTGGTGTTGACAGGGTTATCAATATGGCTAAGTATTTCCTGTTCAAAGAAAATTCAGTAAATTATGGGAAAAAAAGGCAAATTCTTTGAAGATCAACTAAGTTCCAGACTTTTAAGTAATAAGACTAATAATAGCAAATAATCATCAGGATATCGCCATAGCCCGAATGTGCAAAGTTATTATGTTACCAGTAATTCATAAAAATCTAGCAAAATCTCAGTTTATTACCCCAGGTTTTCAATTGAAACTTAAAGGGCTGAAGTGGCTTTTCCAGGCTCTCAGCTACAACATGAGTTGAGGTAGCGTTTTAACCCAGAGTTCCCTGACTTTGGAGTGAAAACTATCCATCTTTACAACATTATATTTCTAGCTGAAGTGTCTATCTTAAATATACCATTTCTGATTGTATAATATTCTCATTATTTAGCTAAACAATAAACAAAACAACAACTCAATAATTAAGATAATTAAAGTATGAGTTCAGTCTGCTTTTTTCTCTTCGAGTGTCTTATAATGATATAATCAAATTGTAAACCCCATGTGGTTATTAAGGAGACTTCCCTGTCACTAATATATTTTGGGGGATAGGAATGTTTGATTGTTTCATCAATTATCATCCATGTCCATACCTAAGGCAGTGAACCCTTAAACCTGTAATAGCCAAGCAGACACTATAAAAAGTCTAAAGTGCATTTTTCACCAGAAAATAAAAATAAAGATTATTGTTTTCAAAAGGTTCTCCTAACAGAAGTATCTAAGTTTACAAAATCTGTGAAATATTCCTTTTGAGGGCAAGCTACATTCTCAATACATTACGTTATTGAGACTGTGCAGATAAAGAGTTGTTATTTAGACTGTGCATGTAAAGAAGCTTATGCTTTAGGTAAGTGGGGGGAGGGGTCAACTAATTCTGAAGTTTGGAGGACACCAGGCAGATGAGGACCAACTGAGTTCCAGACTTTTAAATACTAAAACTAATAATAGCAAATAATCATCAAGGAGTCCTTACAGGTGGGATTTATCTGAATGAAATCAGGACAGACCAGTGTTTGGTCTTTATTGCTCGGACCACAGACCTTGATCTTATACCCTGATGGGCAGGTTCTTTTAGGATTGGATTTCCTCTATTCAGTCACACAAGACACTGATGTGACACAGCAACTTAATACATTTTCAGTTGAAACTGTAGCTAGTGGTGAAGCCAACTGCCCAGCCCATTGGTTCATTGAGAGCCATCGTTCTCAGCCATTACACTGCCTGAGAAAACCTAACAAACATGGCCACAGACAGGCAACACTCCCAGTGCTGAAGACCATCTGTATAAACTGCTTGATAAGATTGTGTGCAATTCTTAGAGCATAAATTCCAACTGTGCCTCGTTTTTTCTAGGATCCTATAATGTAACACTGTGGTTTATTCGCTGCTATAGAAAATTCTATAAGAAAAGATAATTATAATTGTAACCTTGCTTTGTGACTACTGGATGCTGATGGATGATTTTCACTTATTTATCATTTATGGTATCAGCTAGTTATCCAGAGTTATCTTTTTTCTACATCCACCAGGCCTGGAACTTACATGTATAAGTCAGGGCAACCATAGCGCTAAGGACAGTGTTTGCATGGTGTTTGCAAACAATGCCTCTGTAATTATTGTGACTTTTTGGTCTAAGGTCACTGGTAACCAGCTCTATCCTGATCGCCATTCTTCCTTTTGACTTTAATACAATCAACCACTTCTGACAAAGTTGGCCCATCTGCCTTTGTATCGTGACTTTGGAAACATCTGTTCTCATTTACTTTATTTTTATTTCCAAGTTTCATCCTAAGAAGACAAATTCTTCTTTTTTAAAAAAAAAATTATTCTGAATTTGGGAATTAAAGAAACTGACTAGTTTCCCTGTGTGCATTATTATCCATAGCCATACTGTACCTGAAAAATACTTTCTAGTCCATAGTTGCTATTAAGTTATCCGTGTTAACATGGGAAATGTAGGGGATATTATATGAAAAGAGTCCTATTCTGCTTTAAAACTAAATTTCACTTCCTGGATGTCCTCCTTCCAATATTTGCCCTTTTCCTGCCTCACTTCTCTCCCTGTCTCAGTCCTTGCTTCCTTCTCTTCATCCCTTCCTTTTCCCTTTTCTTTCTTCTTTCTTTGGGAATGTGTCACAGATTAGTTTTTTTTTTTTTTTTTTTTTTTTTTTTTTTTTTTTTTTTTTTTTGTGTGTGTGTGTGTGTGTTGGATAGCAGGCAGATACCATCCAGCCTGGAGTGCTGGTGCCTAAGTGGAGTAAGGAGGTATCCATCATACAGGCTGGGTGGAGAAGTGGGGGTGGTAAGTTACCAGCAAGATAAGATGACATACCGAAGGGATTGATCCAAAATGTAAGTAAATATATAGAGTATAATTGGTGTTGGTTCTCTCACTATTGGAGAAAAGATTTACAGCATATGGAAAGAGAGAAAATTAGAATTTTGGCTTGGCATTGAAGGTATCAGTGCAGACTCATAATTAGATTGATAGATACATTTGTTAGATATGTTAACATTCTTATGCCGTATCTCAAGATGTGACTATCTTTGGAGATAAGGCCTTTAAAGAGGTGTAAAGTTAAAGGAAATGGTTAAGGTGGATCTGATCCAACATGACTGGTGGCCTCACAAGAAGAAATTTGGACACACAAAGGTCAAGGGTGCACATGCATAGGAGAAAGGCCACCTGCAAGTCAAGCTGAGAGTTTCAAGATCCACCTTGATCTTGGACTTCCAGCCTCCAGAGCCATGACCAAATAAACCTCTGTTATTTAAGCTACCCAGTCTCTTGTATTTTGCTATGGTAGTCCTAGCAAACTAACATATATAGACAGAAATGTAAAAATATAAAAGGATATAAATGTTAGAAATAAGATAAAAATTTGCACATACATATAAGTGTGTAAGTACGTGTTATACATGTGTGTGAATATAGAGAAATATTATGGCCTAGTTCTGTCCACTGCAGAGGTCCGGAGAGGTGTACTCCCCAGAAGCAGTAAGAAAAACTTCCCTCCTAAATACTCAGCTCTTGTTTGCTAAATGCCATTCCTTACCCAAACTAGAGTTTGGTAAATGCCAAACTCACCCAAACTAGAGTTTTGGGTAAAATACCTGATTACTAGTCTGGGGTAAGGAATATACAAGAAGAACTTTGAACGTTTTATTTTTCCAAAGAGAAAATAAATGTTCAAATAACGACAGGGACCTATAGAGAAGAGCCAATATATCAGTCCTCCCACTGGAAAAACTTTTTTCTCATCCAGGGGCTATATTAGAAAAATCTGTGTCCAAAATGAAATAAATGAGTAAATAAATGATTCTGACTTGGGTGAGGATTCAGATATCTATATCATTTCATGGCAATTTCTCATAAAACATTTATTTATCAAAAGTAGTAAGAAGGGACTAACCTTACTTAGGGAAGCTAGGCAGATATGACCTTAATCATACTCCAAGTAAAGGCCACCATTAATGGAACAGATCAAAAGCATGCAAAACAAGAAAAAATCAACATCATTTCTGTGACAATCTTTCCAAAGGCCCAATAAGTGAATATAATTTTGAGAAACCCAAATTGAGAGACATAATTTAACATAATTGGTGGGCAATCTTCATACGTGTCAGGGCCATAAAAAACAAGGAAAGACCAGGAAACTCTTCTGGGTTGAAGGAGAGAAACATTGAAATGGCAGCTAAATATAATTCATTATTCTGGGTTAGATAATTTTATAGCAAAGCTCATTATTGGGACAATTGGCAATAACTTGAAGGGAGTCTAAGAGTTAAATAGTAATAATATACATATATTATTACCAATTGACTTTTTTTTTTTTTTTTGAGACAGAGTCTCACTATGTTGCTCTCAGTAGAGTGCGTGGCATCACAGCTTACAGCAACCTCCAACTCTTGGGTTTAAGCGATTGTCTTGCCTCAGCCTCCCAAGTAGCTGGACTACAGGCACCTGCCATAATGCCCAGCTATTTTTGTTGTTGTTGTGTTTGTTGCAGTTGTTTAGCTGGCCCAGGTCAGGTTCGAACACGCCACCCTTGGTGCATTTGGCTGGTGCCCTAAGCACTGTGCTACAGGTGCTGAGCCTACCGATTGAGATGTTATTATCAATTATTATATTATTTATATATATATTAATGACCTGATTTTGATATTATTTTGAGAGAAAACTGCATTAAAAATGTCAGGGTTAATAGGACATCATGTCAACATATTCTCAAATGGTCCAAGAAAGAAAATAGTTGGTTTCTGGCAGTATTGTTGCAGACTTCCTGAAATTTTGGAATTATTTCAACATGAAAAAGTAAAAAAAAAAATTACTTGTACAGTGCATTTCTCTCTCCATTTATCCATCCAACTATCCACCAATCTATATATACATCTGTCTTTAAAGAAAATTTAAAATAAGAAAATTTTCTTCTCATATTGATTCATATATTGAACTTACAGGCTTATGATGGTGTTACCTAGATGTCAAAAAAAAATAAGACTAAAAAGTAAGACTTACATTCCATTGTCCATCCAGATATTGTGATGAGTATTTTTATCTATATTGAATTGTTTAAATTTATAATCCTTCCAAGAGGCAAGTTTTTGCATTTGCGTTTTACAAATTAGGAGAATGCAGCTCTGAAAGTGTGAATGACCGTGGTACCGTCACCTGGCTTGGGGTTAATAAGCTTCAGTAGAGGAGTAAGAATATCTGGACCTCTTGACAGTGCTAAAAACATGACAACTAAGCCAAGGTTTCTGAGAATTGTCCAAGGATCTCAAAAGTTTCAGTGGAAATAGGTTATTCATTAAAAAATTACAGAACATGGTTTGCAGAACATGGGGCTTCTCTGCACTCCATGCCACCCAGTGTAGCAGAAACAGGGACAGGTAAAGTGTGTTGCTTTGAGTCATGTTACTTTCTTATTCATGTGATGGTTAAACTAAATTTTCAAAAACTGAAAAAAATATTACAGTTCTTGCCTTGGTTTTATCACTTTTTTGTTCTTTGCTTGCGGCTGCTCAAGCCACGCAGAGACTAGTTTCTTTACTGCTAAAATGGGCACAACCATCTGGCCCAGACTTTCATTCAGTGGTTTAAAGAATACACAAGACGATGAGTTAAAAAGTGTTTTACACCTCTAAAGGTGCTTCATTGACATACCATAATGATACTTTATACTTTTTTATCCCAGTATAAATTGTCCTTAAGATTAGAATATAGATTAGAACAAATGAATACATTCTTCCTTATAGATGGGCCAATCCATAATCTCCAGGTACTGGAAATTTGAGTCTGTGAGGGTGCTGTAGAGTGATTGCAGAGTGGATTAGACGACTTTACTGACTCTACTATACTTCCCCTGCCCTACACACACACATAGCATTGTCCCAGTGCCATCTGAGCTCAACCATGCAACTTGGTATAGCAATGGATATTAACAAGTGTGACCCAAGCATAGGCTTGAAAAGCCTTGGTGATTGGGTTTGCTTTCATTTGTCTTCTTTGCCTTGAAGGGGAATGCGCAGGTAAGCAGCTGTTCCCAGCAAAAGGATGAGAGACAGGGAGGGGACCAGTTTGCTCCAGACGGTGGGGCTACTGCCCTTCTAGATTAGCTAACAGAGCAGACCCCCAGACCTACGAGTGCACCAGCTGCAGACGAGACCAGTTAATTCTCTACCCACCAAGTGTCGAGCTCAATACGTACTCATCATTTAAAGTTCCTGAACAGTACGTTGATTCTTAGTGAGATGTACATATGTACTACCACGTGAGAGGCAAAGTGCCCATGAACTTAACATCAAATCAGAGGCTTCACAATTACTTTTATACCTGCCACCTTCCATTTTGAGCATTTCCTTTAGATTCTCTTGTTCTTAGAGCAACTTGGGACTGTATTTCAGAAATAATGGGTTGAGTATGCAGCAAGTTCTCAAGAGATTACAGTATTGGACTTCCACTTGAAATCTCCCCCATTGCACACATCTCTAGAGCTCAGTATAGAAATAGCAAGCTAAGTGTGCCCATGACCAAGATACTACAGGTAAGTGAACATAATTAAGTCATCTAAGAGCTTTCCTCTGTAATTATGGGAGCTGGATCCTTTTTCTTGTGGGGTGAGTGGGAGGAGAAGTTTGATTTTAAATGTAAAACTCATTTAGTATATTTATTTAAAATGTCTTATTCGCCTCTATTAATAATTCACTTTTACATTTCCTAAATTATTATTGTAATTACTATTAAAATGATACTATAAATCTCTCTTCCAAATTAGTAAAGTAATTTTTCCAACACTTTCTAAACTTCTGTGCATCTTCCTTACGGGGCTATCTTTCAAGCAGCAAAAGGATGTGTTTTTCTTGAGTGTAAAATGTACCATTTACTTTTCAAAGCAATTCTTCAATAATGGATTTTCAATGGCTACCTTATAGATAGAATAAGAAATGTTGTAGTCGTCCTTTTGGAAGTGCATAAAGAAATCTTGTTTTAAGGAAACAGGTGCTAGAGCTGGTATTCTGACCAAACTCCAATTCCTAAGACTTGCATTTTAACTAAGGAATTACTTACACAATTTAAACCACGCCAGATTTCTTTGTTCACTGATTCTTAATTAAGAATTGTAATGTCAGAAGTCTAAAATTTGCATAATAAATATCAAGACAATTTATTTTAAAATATGGATCCTGTAGCAAATATGGTTTAATTTAAAAACAACAATAAACTGGGGCAAAGAGTAAGGTGTCTAGGTGTCTCTGCCTGGCACTGTTGTTAGCAAAGTATATGATTATATATATATATATATATATATATATATAATTTTTTTTTTTTTTAAAAAAGTTTTTGGCCAGGGCCGGGTTTGAAACCACCACCTCCGGCATATGGGGTCGGCACTCTACTCCTTTGAGCCACAGGTGCCACCCACAAAGTATATGATTTTGTACATGTTTTACCTTACCTCTCTAACCATTACCTGCTTTATACATGTTACTATGAAAGATGTCTATGACATATGTTTAGTAAAAAAAAGGGGGAGACAAGTTTCTATTGTGATCTAATGCTACACTGATATATATGGGTTTCTGTTAGCCAAGTCTATAAAGTTAGAGAGATGTGTATAAAAATGAGTTTTGAATAACATTAGAATGTTCACTAATACACTAAATACTTATAAAATTATCCCATAATCATTCATCCACACTTAACTTTTCCCTTCATACATCATGTCTGTATAAAGCATCTCTCACTGATTTCCAAATGTTGCAGCTGAAAAGAGAATATAAATGCAAGGAAAATCAATCACAAAATAGAACTGAAAACTTTTCACTATGTGCAATATTTCATGCATCTTCTATAGTAATCAAAGTAATTGAAGAATTACTCAAATCACATCCAAATACTATTGCTAACTACTATATTGGGGGGGGGAGAAAAAAGAAGGAATGGAGGGAGAAGATAGTATAATGATGACCAAATTGGTGCTGAAGAAAGAAGGAAAGAAAGGGAGAGAGAGAAAGAGAGAGGGAGGGAGGGAAGGAAGATAGGAAACAAGGGAGAGAGAGAGGGAAGGAATGGAGTGAGGGAGGGAGGGAGGGAGGGAGGAAGGAAAGAAGGGAGGAAAGAAGGAAGGAAGGAAGGAAGGAGAGAAGAGAAAGAAAGAAAGAGGGACACAAGGAAAGGAGGGAGAAAGGAAAGAAGGAAGGAAGGAAGGAAGGAAGGAAGGAAGGAAGGAAGGAAGGAAGAGAGAGAAGGGAGGGAGGGTGGGAGGGAGGGAGGGAAGGAAGGAAGGAAGGCAGGCAGGAAGGCAGGAAGGAAGGACGGAAGGACGTGAGAAGGGAGGGAGGGCGGGAGGG
>CAUYPK010034455.1:0-24305 GCA_963574355.1 Loris lydekkerianus
TAAAGGAATTATAGGATCAAATGGCAGGTCTATTTTTAGATCTCTAAGTATTCTCCAAACATCCTTCCAAAAGGAACGTATTAGTGTGCATTCCCACCAGCAGTGTAGAAGTGTGCCCTGTCCTCCACATCCATGCCAACATTTCTGGTTTTGGGATTTTGTTATGTGGGCTACTCTTACTGGGGTTAGGTGATATCTCAAAGTAGTTATGATTTGCATTTCTCTGATGATTAAGGTAGATGAGCTTTTTTTGTGGTACATGTATACCAGGGAATATTATGCAGCCTTAAAGAAAGATGGAGACTTTACCTCTTTCATGCTTACATGGATGGAGCTGGAACATATTCTTCTTAGCAAAGTAGCTTAAGAATGAAAGTAAAAGTGTCCAATGTACTCAGCCCTACTATGAAGCTAATTTGTAGCTTTCATATGAAGGCTATAACCCAACTATAGCACAAGACTATGGGGAAAGGGCCAAGGGAGGGGAAGGGAGGGGGGAAGTCAGGATAGAGGGAGGGTAATGGGTGGGGCCACCCAAAGATGGGTACATCTTTGAATGGGTGCAGGGGAAACTTGCTAAATGCAGAATACAAATGTCTACATACAATAACTAAGAAAATGCCATGAAGGCTACGTTGAACAGTTTGATGAGAATATTTCAGATTGTATATGAAACCAGCACACTGTACCCCTTGATTGCACTAATGTGCACAGCTATGATTTAACAATAATTAAAAAAAAAAAAAAAAAAAAAAAGTTTCTCCTAAATTTAACAACATTCTGGTCAGAGGACACATTTCCCATTCCAACATTCCAGGGGCCATAACTCATCACACCAGTTTGTCCTCAATTAGGACAATGAGAAGGTGAGGAAAATGCCAAATGACACAGCTAAAGGAACACCTCACAGGTGTTTACCTAGTTTTCTAGGCAGAATTTTAACACCTTTTTTATTGTTCACTTGTTCTTCTGTTTTCCTTCTTGAGTTTCTAGTCCCTGTCTTACTGTAGCACATGTAAGCCCACCTGCTCTATTATCCCACTGCTCCCTCTTCTGAAAGGTAGAGGTCTAACATCCTTAATGAAGAGGAGCTGGTTAAATGTTGGGGAAAAACCTTGGCACTTGTCAATTCTTCTAACAGATTTGAAATCCAGAGAAGACTTTCTAACAAAAATAGGTTCTTGTCACATGATGTCAGATATAGTAAGGTCAGTGTCTCTTTGTGCAGGTAACAACTGTAGCCCCATCCCAGAAGGGTATACACAGGTTCTAATCTGAGCCACATCCAGAAAACATTCTAAAAGAAGATTGCCCTTCACAGAGTTTCTCAGTCTACCCAAGTGTTATCTGATCATCTAGATGGTTCTCTCAGCCTTCTCTGCCTTTCAGCTCTAGTACAGGTGAAGTAACACCCCCACCAGGACCCCAATCTCCCTTTGTACTCACCTTCCTTCTGGCTTCCAGCAGCACCAATACTCTGCTGTGTTAACAGATTCTGGTTGTACAGAGTGGGAAGCGCTGCAGCAGCATATTGCTGGATACCCGAATAGGCCTGAGTGAGGGCCTCCATGGTGCTCCCCGTGCCATTGGAAAGGCCACTGCTACCCAGGCCACCATTTAAAGCAGCCATCCCTTGGGGAAGAGAAGGATTAATATGCTGAAAAAACTGATGCCCAAGACAGGTATACTTAGGGACATCTAGAAGAGAGAAAAACTCCAAAGATGTCCCTTTCATTTCCCTCTTAGCTTCTTCCTGGGGAGGAACAGCCATCTGACTGGTCAGAGTTTGGAACATTCACTAGGTCTTGCTGTTGGCAGGGGACATTAGAAAATGCCACATCCAGGTGTGGTATTCTCCATGACCCTGCTTTAGCCTATGGAAGAAGTGATGTCTCTGACTCAAGACTGGCTCCATTTTTCTTTGTTTATTCTGCCACTTTCTCATACAGAGCTGAAATGTGGTAAGAGAAAAAGTCCTGGGACTGGAAGCTAAAGGGGGTACATGTGATCTTTGGCAATATGTCAGTAAGCTCTATCACCAAACAACTAGCATTTACTGAGTACATTCTATGTGCCAGGCATTATACTCAACAAAGTGCTCATTAGCACTTCATGTTCTCATTTCTCTCTCTCTCTCTCTCTCTCTCTTTTTTTTTGGATATAGTCTCATTTTGTAACCCTCGGTAGTGTGCCATGGTGTCACAGCCCACAGCATCCTCAAACTCTTGGGCTTAAGCGATTCTCTTGCTCAGCCTCCCAAGTAGCTGGAACAACAGGCACCTGCCACAACGCCTGGCTATTTTTTGTTGAGGTTGTCGTCATTGTTGTTTAGCTGTCCCAGGCTGGGTTTGAACCCTCCAGACTCGTTGTTTTTGGCCGGCGCCATAACAACTGTACTATGGGCGCTGAGCCTCATGTTCTCATTTCTTTTTCCTTCTTTTTTTTGAGACAGAGCCTCAAGCTCTGGGTCGAGCGCTGTGGCATCACAGCTCACAGCAACCTCTAACTCCTGGGCTCAAGCAATTCTCCTGCCTCCACCTCCCAAGTAGCTTGGGACTACAGGCACCCGCCACGACACCTGGCTATTTTTTGGTTGCAGCCATCATTGTTGTTTGGCGGGCCCGGGCTGGATTCAAACCTGCCAGTTCTGGTGTATGTGGCTGGCACCTTAGTTGCTTGAGCCATAGGCGCCGAGCCCATATTCTTATTGCTTAATAACTGTTCAAAGTATTCTATTACTTCTACTTCAACGATGAGAAAATGACCTTAGAAAGATGTCCAAGGGCCAGGCACAGTGGCTCACGCCTATAATCCTACCACTCTGGGAGGCCAAGGTGGGTGGATTGCTTGAGCTCACGAGTTAAAGACCAGCCTGAGCAACAGTGAAATCCCATCTCTAAAAAATAGCTGGGCATTGTGGCTAGGATGCCACAGCACTCTACCCAGGGTAACAAAGTGAAACTCCATTTCAAAAAGAAAAAAAAAAGTGGTCCAAAGTTACAGCTAAGGGGCAGAGGTGGGATTTAACTCAGGGATGATTCAAAATCCTATAATTATTTCTAATTTTACTGGGCCACTTCAATCATTCACTGGCACCCTCAGCAGAGCTAAGATGTGCTTCCTGTACAAGTGATGGCCAGGGGCTACCCCTTACCTGCCAAAGAGCCAACGTTGAGGCCAGCTGTTGCTCCAGCTAATGTCTGCAGGGCTCCGAGTGAGGCTATGGGGTTCACAGAGTTACTGCTGCTGGAGCTAGGTGAGGACCCTGCTATTAGAAATCTAGGAGTTAAACTCAAGCCGTAACTTGCCTTCTTTTGTCAATACAAATCAAAGCAAAAGAGTGATACTATTCAAGCATCCAAGGTTTTCAGTTACTAATTCTGGTAACTATCCTTAGAGGATAGAGACAAATAATGGGTACAAGCAAACTAAAAATTATGAGATATCCCTTAAATCAAAAGATGACATTTGAAAATTTGTTGTTCATAATCTGACCCCTCTGGAAATGAATGTTAACTACTTTCCAGAATGACATACTCCTTTCTTTGGACTCTATCTTTGAATAGAGAGAATCTGCTAAAGACATATACTATTATGCTGGCCCCTATTACATGCTTACCTGAACTGGTGAGCACGCTGAGGGGACTGCTGGATGTAGTGAGAGCATTGGTACCACTTGGTGTGTTCTGAGCTGCACTAGCTGCAGCAGCTAGTGCAGCCAAATTCTGCAACTGCATTGCATTTAACCCTGCAACATCCAAAGCAAGAGATCAGCTAGGAGGTAAGGGTGCCTTGTATCTGTCTCAGCAGTGACAGCACATTCTGGCAGAAGTCTGGTCCACGACAAAGAGGAACTATTCTAGATAAGCCTTATAAGCATTACAGGGCTCCAAAAAAAGATTCAGCTACTATTCAGTAAGAAATGTGAAATCATTTCTTCAGAGAAGAGACAGATGATCCAATAGCACACCATCCCAAGCGAGCACTCATGAAGGAATGGGCAAGTAGGAAATCAGAAAAGAAGAATACGCCTGTGACCCATAATGGGGCCAGGAGTCCAACAGAACAATAATGCCAAAACCTCTGGCACAGAACAGCATTGCATCCAAGCTCCTACTTTACACTTTACAGGGGATTTTGCTCTCTATAACATAGGGTAACAAGCAGAAAATGTAGCAGAGATGCAGAAGGTCCAGGAAGTATGACAGGGGAGAATACATATGAGAATACCAACGGGAAAAAGAGTTTAAAAAAAAAAAAAAAAATGCACTGCCACATAATAGCAGATTAATCATCAGAAGAAGAGAGGAAAAATCACTATGGGAAAAGACTTCCAACTAGGACCGATGCAACACAGTTAAAAGGAGAAGAAGAAATCTAAACTGTGCTATAGATGCTGCAAGCCATTTACTAGATGATGGAAAGGTATATGGCATGGGGGGCAAGGGGAGAGTGGAAAGAGCAAGTGAAAATAAAAATACAATATAGATTATCATCTAGCAACTTTCTATAAACATAGCCAACTATATCTCTGGAAAAAAAATGAACTATCAAAAAATTTTACCTGTAAAATTCAGTTCCCCTAACCACTACCCCTTTCTCAAATGCTCTTGCCTAGCTTTAGCCCACTGTAGAGGGCTCCAGGCAAAGACAGCTTTGAAACTGCCCCACTGGCTAACCTCTAGACTTGCTGATGGCCTCTGGCTCAAGTTTGTCTGTGGAGTCCCACTTGGTTATAAACTCAGGTATATATGTCATTTTTGGTATGTTAAAAGCAAGAACAAAAGAAGAATGCTAGGAAATAGCAAGTATAAGACACACAAGTAAACTGAGTTCTAGCAGCTTCAGGGTAAGCCATTTGTATGGAAGCCATCTTTGGTTTTTCTATACGGAGTCAATGGAAAGTCACTTTACTGTGGAAATAAAGAGTTCCTGCAATTCTCTCCTTATCCCAAGGGTCTCAACCCACAGGTGCTAACAGCTCTTTTCTATCTTCTCCCCCAACAGTAACTTAAAAGGGTAGTGGGAGGCATACAAGCTCAGAGCAATGTGGCATAAAGTAATAGAACCACCTTATAGAAACAAGATAGTTGAGTCCTAGGATGCTCACCTCAGTTCAGGTTTACATAATGAATGGGGAAAAAAAAAAATCTCTTCATCAACGGTACAAAACCCTTAAGACTGTAGTTAGCTGGGTCTGTTGGCCTGGGTGCAGCTGCTCCTCTGCAGCAGTGGGACACTTACCTCCCATCGGGTGGAGGCTGCTCAAGGTGCTGAGGTTCCCAGAGGAGGCAGTCTGCTGAAGGAGCTGCAAATAAAGCTAGACATTACACCAAAAACAGAACAAGAGTGAGAGTGAGGGCTGGTTCTGCATCTGGGATAACTCTACAGCACAGCAAAGCGAGAGTGCAGAGGCTCCCAGAGAGGAGAGAGTTGAAGACAAGAACCCAAGCCAACACAATAGAAACATGAGGCTCATGACAGCACAGAACAATGACACAGCAGCTAAAGGCCTGGCCTAGCAGAAACAATGTTCACTGAGTACTGAGCCAAGCTCAGTCTCTGGGCAGCAGAATGCAGCACAGCAGCAGACAGAAGTAGAGCAGGGTGACAAGCTAAACTCAGGCAGCTGCACAGACAACTGCAATTAGTGTCCGTATATAAATGACTGCTGTTTCTATTTCCCCTTTTCCAAGTTCTCCTTTGTTAGGTCCACACATCTTATTCTGTAGATTTTTTTTTCATCTGAATACTTGAATTCTAGTTCATGCAACTATTTTAAATATCAAATCTAACCATTTCATGGCATTTCCTGGAGTAAACTTTTCTAGTCACAAAGGACCTCTGACTAATCAATTGTTCCCAAGCTATACATCTGTCCAGCTGTATTTATCTCCTCTCCTCCAAATCGGCCTTCACTGTTACAGATGACAAAATAACCACTGGATCAATCTATACTAGATTCAGGCGTACATTTGCCTCTAATGGGTGTCTCTTAACAAATAAGAAGTGTCTGTAGGCCCATGGAATTCTGTGACAATACTCTGTATTATGGCAAGCCACAACCTTCATCTAACCTATCTGCTGAAAACCTATTTCATTCAAACCCAATTACTGTTACTTATGTAAATTTGGTACTCTTACACCAGATCCTTTATTCAACCTGTTTCCCTTCCCTATAAACAGGTGACCTGGTTCTTCTGTCATCATGAATTCTTCCAGGCTAGAGTTCATGGATGGGTTTCAGAAACAGAATGGGGAAAAAAATGTACAAGCACACTTTACCACTGCTCAAAGGAGTGGACATCCCATTAAGAGTAAGAACCACTGCTTTAGTCCAATAGAGCTCAATTGGTTCAAATTTACATATTCTGGGAAGAACTTCATAATTAATGATTATGTACTATCTCACAGTCCATTAGCACTCACATGTTCACTGTTTTTCTTTTATCTCCCCGTATTTCTTTTACCAAACATACCGTATATACTTGAGTATAAGCCGAGTTTTTTCCGGCACAAAATTTGTGCCGAGTTCGGGTTTTTCGGCACAAATTTTGTGCCGGAAAAAACTCGGCTTATACTCGAGTATATAGGTACCTTCCTTTTTATCTTAAACACCATGGGCAATGTATTGAGTCTTAACTGGTAGACTGTTTTATCTTTGGCACCTTCACTTCCTCTCTAAATAAGAATAGCTCTCAAGGCAGGGATCATGTCTAACAGAAATGAAGAGACCACAGCTGTCAACACATACACACTAAGTGTGGCAATGACAACAAAAAGGTGAATCTTCACTAAAAAAGAGGCTCCAAAACCCTCTAAAAAAATAAATGCATATCATGGAGACCATTTTCAAAGCATTATCATTTTGACAGAAGATGAAAATTTCTCTGAATTTTATGAACTTACATGCAATGTTTCAGCATGAAGAAACAATTTAATCTGTTGAAATACCACTATATTCTCTGCTTTTTACTTCAGAGAAATTCTAGCTAGGATCAACTGCAATTTTTCCTAAGATTTTGAAATATTAAAATCAGAGGGGATCAAACTAACCAAAATTCAGTAGAAGGGTACAGAAACCACTATTTTTCCTCAGTTTCCATACAAAATAATACTTGAAAGGGTGACAAGTGAATAACTCTATATTGGTTATTCCTATGTGATATTTCTGTACTATTCTTATAAATCTAATGGCTTTACTATTTATAGCTTCAGAGATGACCTTTTCTTTTTGAACACAGATAAGATGGCTTAAACTAAGTATCTTGTGCTGGCTATAATTTTTTTAAGGGTTAAAGCAGTAAAATAATCCCCTATAACATAGAGCAGAACTTCTGTAAGTTGATTATTCAAGGGACTGTAACAAATCAATACACAGAGCTGGTCCGCATAAGGAACTAGATATACTGTTAATGCACATGTGGTGCATGTCCAATCTATGAAAATTAGGTCAATTTAAGGAGGTGGTCAGCTATGTAAAGTTCTATTGTATACTGCAGTCCTCATAAATCTAGATAGCAAATTAGAGCTAGAACTTTTGGACTATGTGGCTCACATTTAACAAGAGAGAGACCAAATTAAAGCAAGACTATTACAATGTAGGGAACTGGAATATATACCTATAATAATCATTTAATAATGCCCATTTTAATCTCTTGATCTCTCAGTCCACCGAAAAAAACATTTATCACATTCTTTAGGAAAGAGACAGTAAGTTTAATGCTGCCCTCTATATCCATTAGAAAGAGATACTGAGAAAGATGCTAGGTAGTTAAGATTCCATCAGGAATTTCTTTCCTGAAGGCAGGGACTTGAGATATTCTAAGTATCTTTAAATCAGGATTTCACATTAACCATAGCAAAGGCCTCAAGATATTTATATGTGTGTGTGTGTGTGTGTGTGTGTGTGTGTGTGTGTGTGTGTGTATGTGAAGAGAAACATTAACACAACTCAAAGAACATTACACTGCCCAAATATTTACATAAAATTTCTATATGTCAGAAGGTACAAATGCCACTGTATCTGTTAGCTAGGGACAGCATAAGAAGAAACAGCTAGGAGCTTGCACAATCTGCAGAAAGCAAACCACAAAGACTCACTGCTAAATACTGGGGTCCAAGAGTATTTAGACCAGCAAGGTTTCCCCACACAGATGCTGCACTGATTTGCTGCATCTGTTGCTGGAGCTGCTGGGCCATTCTCTTCTGTTCTTTGTCCTTCTGTGTGTCAGCAAATTTTAC
This sequence comes from Loris lydekkerianus, assembly GCA_963574355.1. Lineage (NCBI taxonomy): Eukaryota > Metazoa > Chordata > Mammalia > Primates > Lorisidae > Loris > Loris lydekkerianus. Next base: position 8,245 of record CAUYPK010034455.1, read on the forward strand.
CACCATAGGTGACGAACAACCCTATGAAAACACCAAAACCAAAGAGTTAAATTCCTCTTTCTGGGTGAGGGAAATATCCTCCTTTAGGGGACATGCAGGTTGCATTGGAATTTTATTCACTGCCATATGATTTTCCTTCTGACAGTAATGAGTGGCAAGAGGTAATTTAAAACAGCAACTATTTTCAATATGTTATTTTTAAAGCAAATATTGGTTTTAAACTTTCTGGACAATTAGATGATATACATATTGCTGGACTTTGATGGTCAACTCTCCTAGCATTCTGAGGCTAAGGAATTTCCTCCGTTTCATGTATCTACTCCCTACCTCCATAGTCTGTGCCTGGTGCATTGCCTTGATAGCTGTCTGTGCCATGGCTCTTGTTGTAAAAGTCACAAATGCACAACCTGGTAAAAGAAGAATCAATAACTCACCATTCATTTGCTTAATTATCTGACAGACATTTACTGAGCACCTACTATGTGCTGACTACCATCCTAGTGACATAGACAGGGTTCCTATCTTCAGGAGTTCCCAGGCTGATGGAGGAGACAAATACGTTACAGTAGAGCGGTAAGTACTATAATGAAAAACCAGAAATCCACAGACAGGAAAGAAAGTGCTCAAAGGAGAAAAGAAGAATCATACCCTCTTGTTCCTTTTTTTTTTTTTTAAAAGAGAGATTTACTCTGACACCCAGGCCGGAGTGCAATGGCATGATTATAGTTTACTGCAACCTCAAACTCCCAGGCTCAAGTGATTCTCCTGCCTCAGTCTCCCAAAGTGTTAGGCCTGAGTCACAGCGCCTAGCCCTCTAGCTCCTCTTGAAAAGAAAATAAGAGAATGAAGTGTTTCCTCCCTTTTGGCATCAAGAACCTCTCCAAGCACACAAAAAGAAAATTTTAATGCGAGACACTGAAGTGCGGAATGTAGACTCCTCCGAGCAAGTTAGGAGAATAGAAAAGGAATCAGCTAGTAGAAGGAGTCAAGACTCCTAAGACTTAAATGTACAGCAGGAAGGAATGGGCCCAATCTTTTCAACATGACAAGGCCGTGCTGGCTAGTGATCACTTATTTCCACTGGTGCCATTAAAAAACAGCTTCATGGGTGGTGCCTGTAGCTCAGTAGGTAGGGCGCCGGCCCCATATACAGAGGGTGGCGGTTCAAACTCGGCCCCGGCCTAACTGCAACAAAAAAAAATAGCTTGGGTGTTGTGGTGGACACCTGTAGTCCCAGCTACTCAGGAGAAGGAAGCAAGAAAATCGATTAAGCCCAGGAGTTGGAGGTTGGGCTTGCAGAAGTTAAACATGACTTGAGTGAGCAGTATGATGACAAGGCACTCTACCGAGGGTGATCAGATAAAGTGAAACTCTGTCTCTACAAAAACAAACAAACAACCAAACAACCCCCCAGCTTTATATGTAAAACAAATATCTTTAAAAGCTAAAACTGTACCTACCTCGGCTCAGGCCATCAGGTCCCCGCAATATCCGGCACTCTTCAATCTGTCCAAACGAAGAGAACATGACTCGGATGTCATTTTCAGTGCACTTCTTGGAAATCATACCAATAAACAGCTTCCTGTCTTCCACTGCTAAGAGAGTAAAACACAAAAGGCTTAAACATTATAACTAAAAGAGGCAGTGTAGCACAGGCTCCAGAGCCAGACCACCTGAGTGTAAATCCTGGCTCTGTGCCTTAATTACATATTTCATAAATTCCAAGACACACATTTTATTCATACATCTCCTCTTACAACCAATGGTACTTCAAAATTATAATTGGAAGCATTTAGTTGAAATAGTTCCCCCCCTCACCCTCAAAAGAGTGCAATAGCATCATAGCTCACAGCAACCTCAAACTCTTGGGCTCAAGCGATTCTCTTGCCTCAGCCTCCCTAGTAGCAGGACTATAGGCACCCGCCTGGCTATTTTTTGTTTATTTGTTTAGCAGGCCAGGGCTGGGTTTGAACTTACCAGTCCTGGAGCATGTGGACAGCACCCTAACCACTGAGGTACAGGGTGCCCCAAAATATAGTAGTTTTATGATCTTGTGAATGCTACTGAAACCATTCTGTGCCTGTTTCCTCATCTGATTAATAGAGATAACTAGGTTTGCATCATAGGCTAGCCGTAGGTATTAAATGAAAAGTGCTTAGCATCTTGCCTGGTAGTTAGTGTAATTTGCTCTTACTAGCACTACCACTAAAGAAAGAGGAAGAGGTTTATACACATACGTGATACGAGAAGAAAGAACATACCTTCCAACAAATGTAAATACTGTATACAGAGGGTGCCAAAAAGTATACACATTAAGAAAGGGAAATATCATTAAATTGTAATACTCAAGTCATGCTTGACTTCTGCAATTACAAGAGATATAATATGCAAGATAACAAATGTTATGAGTACATGCATAATCCACCTGCCCCAGCCTCTAAAAGTGCTAGGAATTATTATTATTATTATTATTATTATTATTTTTGAGATTAGAGTCTGAAGCTGTCGCCCTGGGTAGAGTACTGGAGCATCATAGCTCACAGCAACCTCCCACTGGGGCTCGAGCGATTCTCTTGCCTCAGTTTTTCTATTTTTAGTACAAATGGGGGGGGTCTTGCTTTTGCTCAGGATGGTCTTGAACTCGTAAGTTCAAGCAATCCACCCACCTCGGTGTCCCAGAATGCTAGGATTATAGGCGTGAGCTGCTGCACCTAGCCAAATTATTACAATCTTAATACAGCTTTTTCCTTTCTTAAAATGTGGATACATTTTTTGGCACTCTAGGTGAAAGTATCGTGGTGTCAGCCTAGCTGACAGCAATTTCAAATTCCTTGGTCAAGTCATCTTTCTGCCTTGGACCCCCATGTAGCTGGGACTAGAGGCACCCGCCACAAGGGCCAGCTAATTTTTCTATTTTTAGTAGAGATGGGGGTCTCACTCTTGTTCAGGCATGTCTCAAAATCCTCAAGGGATCTATCTGCCCACCTCAGTCTCCCAGGCATGAGCCACAGTGCCCAGCCCCTTTTCTATTTTCTTGAGGACTAAGTTCTCCTTCCTAATTTGGTTCTTTTCCCCCTCACTCCTACTCATAAAAAATCATATGCATATTGATCAAGTGTATCTCATTTCATTCCAAAATGTTCTTGTAGGCCAGGCACAGTGGCTCATGCCTATAATCCTAGCTAGCACTCTGAGAAGGTGGGTGGACTGCTTGAGTTCACGAGTTCGAGACTAACCTGAGCAATATGCGAGACCCTGTCTCTACTAAAAATAGAAAAAAAAAAAAAAAATGAGGCAAGAGGATCGCTTGATTCCAAAAGTTGGAGGTTACTGCGAGCTATGAAGACATGGCACTCTACCCAGGGCAATAGCCTGAGAACTATGTCTCAAACAACAACAACAAAAAAAATAAAATAAAAAACCTCACAATGTTCTTGTAATGTTTCCTAGTCAAGTCTATATTCCTCATTTATTTATCATACTTACTTTAAAGAAAAAACTGAGACAATTTAGAGGACAGATTAGTTAGAGCACCATTCAATCCAGACATCATAAGAACAGCAAACAGGATCAGCGCCCGTAGCACAGTGGTTACAGTGCCAGCCACATACACCGAGGCTGGCAGGTTTGAACCCAGCCAGCTAAGCAACAACGACAACTAAAACAAAAAAATGGCTGGGCATTGTGACGAGCACCTGTAATCCCAGCTAACTGGGAGACTGAGGCAAGAGAATTGCTTAAGCCCAAGAGTTTGAGGTTGCTGTGAGCTGTGATGCCACAGCACTCTACCAAGGATGACACAATGAGACTCTGTCTCAACAACAACAACAACAAACAGCAAACAAAATAGGAAGAAACCTTATAAGGAGAATTCATGTTTGCCTACCATTGTTCTTCTCACTGTCAGCAGGTTTCATTTGTATAGGATGATGCATCTATGAAGGAAAATATGTGAGTATCAGCATTGTATACATTGATGGCATTCAGAAATTTACATGGGGACTCTAAAAGAAATAACCTGAGCTAGACCCTTAAGAGCTCTTTCTAATCTCATGTATGACTTGATCTTTCCCCACAAAGTGTAATAGAATGGGAGTCGGAGTCAGAACAGCCAAGACTCTTGGCTGACAGAAAACTACTTTCAACCTATCTTTTTTGAAATGTTCCCTTTATGTTCTCCTTTTTACATCAATTCCTGCTATCTCTTTCCCAAAATGATTTTCAGCATGTGCCTGATGTAAGTATGTCCCATGCATCAAATTGACCACAGGTCCATTTACTAGTAGGAGAGTTCTTACCCCTGGAAGGACCTTCATGTTGTGAAGAGCATTCTGCGCTTCTAATGCAGCTTTACGCGTGTAAAATGTAACAAAACAGCACCCTGCAATAAACAGATTTCACAAAATCAAACTCTGAAAACAGACAATTCCAAGAGCACTCCTTCCTCCACTAGCATGTTAGAACTTAAAAGGCTGAGTTCATTAAAACCATCAAGAGAGGCTCGGCGCCTGTGGCTCAAGTAGCTAAGGCGCCAGCCACATACACCTGAGCTGGTGGGTTTGAATCCAGCCCAGACCTGCCAAACAACGATGGCTGCAGCCAAAAAATAGCCGGGCATTGTGGCAGCTGCCTGTAGTCCCAGGTACTTGGGAGGTGGAGGCAGGAGAATCACTTGAGCCCAGGAGTTGGAGGTTGCTGTGAGCTGTGATGCCATGGCATTCTACCCACTTTTTTGAGACAGCTTGAGCCTCTGTCTCAAAAACAACGAACAAAACAAAAACATTAAGAGAGAAGAGGGTGGAGAGAAGGGAGAGGATGAATATGAATGTCCAGCAGGAAAAAAGATTATTTTCTATGTATTCCCTTTATTGTTTTAGTCTCCTCCTCATTATATTAGAAGTCCTCTAGCTGCTCATTTATATCTCTGAAAAAGATGACTTCCCTTCAAGAGGTCATGTGCTATTCCACTCAATCCACCTCACTGGGAGCACCAGGTAGTGTGCTAGGCAAGAAGACTCAGACACACAAACAAGACAGACAGGTCAGGTTGCAGGTGGTAGTGTACCAGGAAGTCTTTCCTCACCAATTCTCTCAGAATAAACCACTCCCTACATGGTAACTAGTTCTGCTACATGCTTAAAACATAATTATCACTTATTAAATTATATAATTATTTAACAGTAAGAAACTCTTAACATTTTTTTTTCTAGACTCTTGGTTCTCATCATATATAATTAAGCTTCTAATAGCACATAGTATTGCCTCATAACTATAGATTCTGTGCTTTACTATCTTTATAAGCAACAGGATGAAGGAAGTATACCCTGTAAATCCTGGGCTTCAATGTTCTGATGCTCCCATATTCCCATGACATACAAAATAGATGCAGCAGTTAGGATTTTAAATGACTGAATGTTATTTTGGTAGTCATTTTCAGAAACTATGATTCTTTATAAATTTAGTTCATTATGCCACAAAAAGAAAATAATTTCTCTGCTTCTAGATCCTCCACTATTAAGCTGGTTTCACATGTATAACTGTATTATAAATTATAAAATGTATTATTAATTATGCTTCTTCATATTGTACTGTAGAATAGCCTTCACAGAAAATTATTCTGAACTTGGTCAACTGGAAAATAAGAACATGTTTGTGTGTATCTGGAGCAAAGATAACACTTATCTACCACCAGTCCTTGTAAACCTTCCTCTGTGCTGGGTATTTCTGTCTTTTTACTCCTGTCCATTTTGTAGGCTATACTAAACAAGTTGCCTAAACAAGTCCTTCCCAGCTGATAAACCATCCTACAAGGGCTCTGTTATACCAATAAGAAATCCAGGGTATGGAGACACTTTCTTCTTTAGTTTACCGTAGTCACAGGATTAAATAAAACATTCTGTGGGTGGTTTACTTCTATAATATTTCTGTTATTCCATTCCCAAAAACAAATGAAGACCCTTATATGGGTCTGGTCTCTTTAATTCAGAATTCTCAAAAAAGGATTGCCCAAGATCCAATTAACAAATTATCCTCATGATGTCATCTTAACTTTTTATTTTTATCTCATTGAATGTGTCTGCATTAGAAAAGGACAGGCAGGAAAATTCTGGTAATTAATGACAGAATGCACAGAGCTAAAATTACATATAAATACCGAAAGCCCTGACCTTTGCTCTGAGGAGGGTTTTGGCTCCTATCCCTTAGGACATTGATTTCATAGACAGCACCATACTGTTCGAAGAGTTCCCGCAAGTCCTTCTCAGACCAGGTCCTTGGAACCTGGCCCACAAACATCTTGATAGCATCAAGATCTGGTTGGTCTGGGTGGTCCAGGGTGCCGTTCATTTTCTTTGAGCTGCGTAAGATAAAAAAAAACTTCTATTATATATTCATATTGCTTTCCAGAGGGAGTTTCCTTTTCTTTAAAGATCTCTATTACTTTCTGAAAAAGTAGGAGGAAAAACCTGTACTTTCTTTCATTACTTCCATTTGATTTACCAAAGTTCCCTAGTTCCCCCTCACCATGGCCACCCCTTCCATTAGAACCAAAGTAGTCATTCTGAAAAGGATACCTTGGGTTTTAAATGTTACTCACACTTGACTACCACGAGATTCTCAGAGGAACTTAAAGAGTACAGCTCCCAAAACAAGATTAAGTTTTAATAATTTTTAAGCATAGTTAACACTTTTTAAAATATCCATAAGGTAACAAAGGACGGGCGGCACCCGTGGCTCAGTGGGTAGGGCGCCGGACCCATATATGGAGGGTGGCAGGTTGGAACCTGGCCTCCGATAGCTAAAACAGCAATGCCAATTGCAACAACAAAAAAAAGCCAGGTGTTGTGGTGAGCACCTGTAGTCCCAGGTACTCGGGAGGCTGAGGTTAGAGAATTGCTTAAGCCCAAGAGTTTGAGGTTGCTGTGAGCTGTGGCGCCACAGTACTCTATGGAGGACGACAAAGTGAGACTGTTTCAAAAAAAAAAAAAAAAAAAAAATTAAAGAAAGTGGCTATCTCATGCATAATCCTAGTGTTGTCAGTCAGGTCTCCGTACCAAAACAAAGCTCTGCCTTTTAAATTTCCAAATAACTATGCTATAAATATATACAATGTTGCCATGATGGTAGGTTTTTTTATTTGTTTTTTTTTTCTAAATTATCCAATTTACTATTCTTTCTCCAAGACTTTACCAGTTGACTCCCTTACAAACTGCAACAAATTTATCCAGTCCTATCACACCAATCTTGTAATGTTCCTATTTAAATGCCTTCTTTCCTACCCTGCCACTGTTAAGAACCTAGGGGAAAATAAATGTTTCCACCCAGAACATACCATCTCTTAAGTTGTCTTTACTACTGTTTTAAGACCTAACTCTTGGCTCGGTGACTGTGGCTCAAGTGGCTAAGCCACCAGCCACATACACCTGAGCTGGCGGGTTCAAATCCAGCCTGGACCCGCCAAACAACAATGACGGCTGCAACCAAAAAATAGCCGGGCATTGTGGCAGGCGCCTGTAGTCCCAGCTACTTGGGAGGTGAAGACAGAGACGTGCATGAGCCCAGGAGTTGGAGGTTGCTGTGAGCTGTGATGACACAGCACTCTACCCAGGGCAACAGCTTAAGGCTCTGTCTCTCCCCCCCCCCCCCAAAAAAAAAAAAGAATGTTGCATCTATGAAAGTAGTTCATCTTCTTTCAATTCCTTAATGTCTTATAAAGGAAAAGGGGCGATTCTCAACACCCCTCTGATTAACTACTTTAGACGCATGGAATACAGCTAATTCTTTACTTTTTTTTTTTTTTTAAAGAGACAGAGCCTCAAGCTGTCCCCCTGGGTAGAGTGCTTGCCATCACAGCTCACAGCAACCTCCAACTCCTAGGCTTAAGCAATTCTCTTGTCTCAGCCTCCCAAGTATCTGGGACTACAGGCACCCGACACAACCCACAGCTATTTTTAGTTATAGTTGTCATTGTTGTTTGGCAGGCCTGGGCTGAATTGAACCTGCCAGCTCTGGTGTATGTGGCTGGTGCCTTAGCCACTTGAGGCACAGGCGCCAAGCCAATTCTTTACTTTTTTTTTGAGACAGAGTCTCACTTCGTTGCCCTCAGTAGAGTGCCCTAGCATCATAGCTCACAGCAACCTCAGACTCTTGGGCTCAAGCGATTTTCTTGTCTCAGCCTCTAGAGTAGCTGGGACTATAGGTGCCCGCCACATCACCCGGCCCAATTCTTGTATTTGTGAAGGTTCCCCGTGTTAGCCACACCTCCAAGAACTCTAACAGTATTAAATTTCCACATTCATTATAGTACTTAACACCTTTTAGCATAATCTGGCTAAATCCATTCTCCTAGTTAGGCTGGCAGCTTCTTGAAGGCAGAAACTATTTCCTATTCATTTATGCAATCATACCTAGTATAGTACATGGTTCAAAGTAAGCACTCAAATGTGGGACGGAAAAATTTCTTGTTAATAGTATCAATAAGCAATTAACTCAGACAAAATGTGCAAAAAGGGGTCTCTAAGAACAGCTATTATCTCATATGGTTATTTGATTTCAATAGGACCGATCTGCTCTCTTTCATTTAAGGTTTTAAAATACATAATTTTATTGGTTTTCCTTTAAGCTGTTCATTTAAAACCATGTGTAGCTTTGGCACCTGTAGCTCAGCAGCTAGGGCACCAACCATGTACACTGCAGCTGGCAGGTTCAAACCCAGCCCGGGCCTGCCAAACAATGACAGCTACAACCAAAAAATAGCCAGGTGTTGTAGTCACAGCTACTCAGGAGGCTGAGGGAAGAGAATTGTTTGAGCCCAGGAGTTTGAGGTTGCTGTGAGCTGTGATGCCATAGCACTCTACGAGGGCGACATAGTGAGACTCTGCCCCCCACCCAAATAATAATAATAAAACCATGTGTAGCAGTTTGTTGCAAGAATATAATGCAACTGTTTTTAGAAGCCTAATCCTCATGTTCCAACAGAAACTAGCTACCATAATGAAAAAAGCCTTATGACTAGTGAAACAGTGTCACTCCCCACAACCTATCCCAACAACTTTACCAGTTTTAATAGCATTTTATTAAAATGTTCTTCATTTTTCATATTTCTATTCCGGGGAAGGTTAACATAGAACCCCAATGGTGCCCAGAATGTATTTTGATGATAGGGAAGCTGACAGCCATTTCTGAAAAGAGGCAATGGTGTATTAGTTCGTATTACATTGGAGGCAACTGCTCTAGCTTCCTCTTCCTTAAATTGTGTGCCATTTGTAACCTTTCTGCATATTGTTTGGTACAAAAGCACAAACAAGGAAGTGTAAAGGTGTTTATTCAAAAATTCAGTGGACACTCAGGATTCCAGGTGAATGTCTTCCTTTCTTGCCTCTGACTTTCCAAATCCTTCTCTGTTTCTTCACGTCTACTCTATGAGCCACCTTTTCCCCCTTTGTATATCAATTCAATAGTCAGGAGAACACCCTAGAACAGCATATCCAAAGTATTGCTCAAGGAGCAGGGCAATCCTCAAACTTAACTCTTTAGAAGGCAGGTGCCTGTAGTTCTAACAACTCGGGAGGCTGAGGTAAGAGAATTGCTTAAGCCCAAGAGTTTGAGGTTGCTGTGAGTTGTGACGCCACAGGGCTCCACTGAGGGCAACAAAGTGAGACACTGTCTCAAAAAAAAAAAAAAAAAGCCACCTGGGATAAGACTCTCAGTGTGACACACCAAGGGTTCTTCCGCACAACCTATTTGCTTTATATATTACTAAATATATTTGCAAATCTGTACCTTACTTTCCCACTGTATTACAGAGCTCCTCAGGGTCAGTGATCATGAATTATGTGTATTTATTATGTCCATTTAAATACCAGTGAGTTCAGCAGTCCCCAGAAAAGTATATATAGTGTCCGTGTCATTCCTAAGAGGGAAGTCAACTAGAAATTCTCAACTTCTGTGGCAGTCTGGGTATGGGATAGAAAAGTAGGGGTCTGCGACAGTGGGGGGGAGGAGAGAGATGAGAAGGTGACAGGTGCCTTAGGGAAAACCTCTTATGTTTCTACTTCTAGCCACAGAAGCAATAAAGAATGCTTCAGGTGGTTACCTGAAGATGTACATAATAAATAATGTACAACAATGAAAAATTAGAGGCTATCTTGTCAACCTATTCTCTATGAACTGTACCATAAGTTGGGTGCAGTGGCTTGAACCTGTAATCTCAGCTACTAAAGAGGCCTGAACAGGGAGGATCACTTGAGGCCACATCCAGGAGAGTTCAATACCAGCCTGAGCAATACTATAAGATCCCTGCGCACGCCCCCCCCGCCCCCCAAAGGCAAAACAAAACTCAACTGGAAAGAGAGAGAACAACTTTTGTTTTTTGAGACAGTCTCACTACGTCACACTTGATATAGTGCCATAGTGTCACAGCTCACAGCAACTTTCAGCTCTTGTGCTTAACTTAAGCAATTCTCTTGCCTCAGCCCCCCAGGTAGCTGGGACTACAGGCGCCCGTCACAATGCCCGGCTAGTTTTTTTGTTGTTGTAGTAGTTGTCATTGTTTGGCAGGTCTGGGCCGGGTTCAAACGGGGTCCCTGCCAGCCCCGGTAGCCCTAGTCGCTGAGCACTGAGCCCCAAAGGAACAACTTTATTCAACAACAGCTTTATTTTCAAGGCGTACATTTGTTCAAAAGTCTTGAACTCTTCCTTCTCTTTTTCCCATCTTTTCTCCTTTTAAAACTATCTCACATCATGGCCCATCTCATGGGTAGCATAAATATTCTGTCCTACCTTTCCCCCAGCCTCTGGCCTCAGCTGATTATACCAGGGGTAAGTTTCAATCCAGTGCCAAGCTGACCCACTGACTGGCCAGAAACTGAAGACCCTTTACCTGTGCTTTACAACAGAAAGACAAGGGCACACCTGTCATCCCAGCATTCTGTGAGGTCCATGCCAGAGATCACTTGAGCCCAGGAGTTTGAGATCAGCCTGAGCAACATAGTGATATCCTGTCTCTACAAAATAGACTAACAAAAATTATCTGGGTGTGGTGGTACCTATAGTTCCAGCTACTGAGGAGCCCCAAGTGGGAGGACTGCTAGAGACCAGCAGTTCAAGGCCTTATGGTATGAGTTATGATCACACCAAAAAACTCCAACCTGGGCAACTGAGCAAGACTCTGTCTCAGAAAAATCTCCCTCAAAACCCAAAAAGAAAGCCTTTACCAACTAAGTTCCTTTACAACTACACTGAGTGCTAGTGGCTGCTTTCATCATCAGAGAAAGTTCTACTGGTTGGCACTGCTCTACAGAATACGAAACTAGTTAACAGAAACAGTAGTTAAGTCAGAAGTGGAAAAGTTGCAAATAGAGATAGTTTAAGGGGACAAGCTCAAAGGATTGTGACAAGAGATAAGGAGTCATAGATGGATGTTGACAACATTATGCTAAGTGACAGAAGCCAGTCACAAAAGGCCACATATTGTATATGATTCCATTTATATGAAATGTCCAGAATAGGTAAATCTATAACAAAGTACATTAGTGGTTGCCTAGGAATGGGGGTGGAAAGGGTAGGGAAGAATGGTTGCTGATGGGTACAATGTTTCTTTTTAGGCTGATGAAAATGTTCCAGAATTAAGTAGTGGTGATTGTTACACAACTTTACAAATACACTAAAAATAGCGAATTACACACTTTAAAAGGGTAAATACTATGGTGTGTGAATTGTATCTTAATAAAGGAGGGGATCAGAAAATAGGCTGGAAGAACAGTGGCATGGCCAGGCCATGCGGCAACCAGCTACAAAATAATTGAGAATAGATGAAGAGGCACACACATCAAGCAGAATGTGTGTATTCTGGGGTCAGAAAGATATTGTTTCCAAGTCTCCCAGCTCTTGATTATTTGATTATATTACAGTTAGGTCCATGTGTGTCCTTATGAGAAAGCCCTTCCATATGTGGTAGCTTGAGTGGGATTCTCTTCCCTACTGCCAAACAGCCCGGCAAGTGTGACATTCACGCCTATTTAAAAATCATTTCTACTGGGTGCAGTGGCCACTGGAAGGCCAAGGTTGGGTGGATTACCTGAGCTCATAAGTTCGAGACCAGCCTGAGCTAGACAGAGCAAGACCCCATCTCTAAAAATAGCCGGGTGCTGTGGAAGGCACCTATAGTCCCAGCTACTCAGGAGGCTGAGGTAAAAGAACTGCTTGAGCCCAAGAGTCTGAGGTTGCTGAGAGCTAATGACACCATGGAACTCTATCAGGGAAACACTTTGTCACAAACAAACAACTCAGCCTAGCCAGCATAGCTCATAGTAAGATCCCATCTCCACAAAAAATTTTCATTAATTAGCCAGGCATGGTGGTCCATGCCTGTAGTTACTCAGGAGGCTGAGGCAGGATCATTTTAGCCCAGGAGTTTGAGGTTGTGGTGAGCTATGATTGTGCCACCGCACTCTAGCCTGGGCAATAGAGCAAAACCCTATCTCTGAAATAAATAAAAGTATTTCTAAAACCTTTCATTGTTCACTTTTTCATTTTCTTTCCTTCTCATTACCTATTGACTTTCCTTCGATCATTATAAAAAAAGAAAAATTTCAGAGACTTACCAATCCCTCCGTCTATCTCACCAGCAGCATATAAATACTTGTTGCATTCCTTTAATTTTTTTTTTTTTTTTTTGAGACAAGAGTCTCAAGCTGTCTGCTGGGTAGAGTGCCCTGGCTCACAGCAACTTCCGACTCTTGGGCTTAAGCATTTCTCTTGCCTCAGCCTCCCAAGTAGCTGGGACTACAGGTGCCCACCACAAGGCCCAGCATGGGTTTGAACCTGCCAGCCCCTGTGTATGTGGCCAGTGTCCTACCCACTGAGCTATGGGCGCCACCCAATATTTGTTGCATTCTAAACTTCAGGCACCATCCACCCTTATAAGGTCCCTTTGGCTTACACACTGTGCTGTGGAAAAACTGGTACAGAAGGCAATACCTGTGGCTCAGTGAGTAGGGCGCCCGCCCCATATACCGAGGGTGGCAGGTTTGAACCCAGCCCTGGCCAAATTGCAACAACAAAAAAAATAGCCGGGCATGGGCAGTGCCTGAGGTCCAAGTAGGGCACTGGCCCCATATGCCAAGGGTGGCGGGTTCAAACCCAGCCACGGACAAAAAAAAAAAGGCTCAGTGCCTGTGGCTCAAGCAGCTAAGGCTTCAGTCCCATACACCTGAGCTGGGGGGTTCGAATCCAGCCCAGGCCCGACAAACAACAATGACCGCTGCAACCAAAAATTAGCCGGGCATTGTGGCGAGCGACTCTAGTCCCAGCTACTTGGGCGGCAGAGGCAGGAGAATTACTTGAGCCCAGGAGTTGGGGATTGCTGTGAGCTGTGATGCCATGGCACTCTACCTAGGGTGACAGCTTGAGACTGTCTAAAAAAAAAAAAAAATTTGCACAGCTATAATTAAAAAAAAAAAATTGCTGGACGTTGTGGCAGGTGCCTATAGTCCCAGCTACTTGGGAGGCGGAGCCAAGAGAATCGCCTAAGCCCAAGAGCTGAAGGAGGACAAAGTGAGACCCTGTCTCAAAAAAAAAAAAAAAAAAAAAAAAAAAAAAAAAAATCTGGTACAGAAGTATATCAGGGCCCAGCAACAATGACCTGAGTAGTTACTTACCAACTGCTCTCTATTGAGAACAGGACAGAATATGTCTATGCTGAAAAGAAGCAATTTTCATTTGGATAAAAAGCTCATTAGCACATGTAGGGTGTTAGAGACTAAAATAAGCTATCAGTAATGGTTTTAAAGTCACAATCTAACAATAGAACAGCTAGTGATCCACTTTTAAAGGTTTTTAGCCTTCTTCCCTGAAGAACAGAGATATTTGGAAACCTTACCTCTCTAATCATCTTTAATTATCAAAAAGCCCTCAAAGGGGGCCTATCATTCATTCAACTGTATCTCCCAAGCTCTTACTATAATGCTACATGCACACCATAGGGTTCTATAAAAGACTAAGCAATAACCACCAGCCTGGAGGCAACGACACTGAAAATAAGGAAGTACAACTATAATCCTCTATAAATCTTTTAATAGATGCATAAAACATCTGTTAAAGAATTCTCTAATATGATTTTGCTTTATTTAGAGGGGGGAAAGGGTGGTATGTGCAGAGATTTAAGCTGAATGAACCAGGCTATACTGCATGGAGTAATAAAGTCTAAGGGCAATAGGAAATAGTAAGGACTGAGAAGAGAGAACAAGGTAACATAAGAGAGAGAAAACAGGGCGGGACGTGGCTCACACCTGTAATCCTAGCACTCTAGGAGGCCAAGGTGGGTAGATCAAGATCAGTCTAAACAAGAGCAAGATCCCATTCTACTAAAAATAGAAAAACTAGCCAGGCATGGTGGTAGGCACCTGTAGTCCCAGCTACTTGAGAGGCTGAGGCAAGAGGATCATTTCAGCCTAAGAGTTTAAAATTTCTATGAGCTATGATGATGCCATGGCAGTGGCACTCTATCCAAGGCAATAGAATGAGACTTTGTCCCAAAAAAAAGAGAAAAAAAAAAAAAAAGAAAGAAAGAAAGAAAATAGTATTGAGAAAGTTGTGATAAGAGTATAGAAAAAAAGAGAACATATTAGAAAATCACCAAGAATAAAGAGGTAGGTTGGAAAGATGAGTAAAGGGCTCTCTATACTATTCTGACAGGCTTGAACTTTCTTTTTTTAAATCTCAGGCTTGCTCTCTGAGACAGGCTGTGACTTTATCCCAAGATTTTAGAAATAAGAGAGTTTGATCAGATTTATCCTTTTCAAAGATAAACTTAACAATAAGTAGAGAGACATGAACATCAGAAGGCTCTTACATAAACTAACATCTAAGTTTAGGGGCACAGTTTTGGGGAGGGCAACGCCTGTGGTTCAGTGGGTAGAGCACTCACCCCATATACTGAGGGCGGCAGGTTCAAGCCTGGCCCCAGCTAAACTGCAACAAAAAAATAGCTGGGAGTTGTGGTGGGCGCCTGTAGTCCCAGCTACTTGGGAGGCTGAGGCAAGAGAATCACTTAAGCCCAAGAGTTTGAGGTTGCTGTGAGCTGTGATGCCACAGCACTCTACCGAGGGTGACACAGTGAGACTGTCTTAAAAAAACAAAACAAAACAAAAAAAAACCCCAAAACCAAGAATTTCCTTCTTCTCCGGGCCGTGTTCCTTAATTTCCCTGTGTATTTTAGAGGTGCCTATGGGACTAACCCAAGGATAGGTAATAGTGGAAAGATGTGATGGACACCTGCTCTTAGACACCTGAGGTTACCTTGTCTAGAGGGCAAAAACAAAATGAAAATTTTCTCAACTGGGTCTCTCATTTGTGAAACAGGCAAAAGCAATTGCCTACTTAGTCTCACAAAGCTCTAGTGAAGACAGTTGATTCAAACAGATACAAATTGCTCTTGAAAAAAATGAAATGACAACCCACTCCCTGGTTAACGCAGAATGACCTGTGTTAAGTGCATTCACTCTCAAACTTTAGCTTGTATGACAACTGTGTAGGATATAAGGCCGGGTGCTGGGGCTCATGCCTGTAATCCTTGCACTCTGGGAGGCTGAGGAGAGTAAATCGCTTGAGCTCAGGAGTCAAGACCAGACTGAACAAGAGTGAGACTCCATCCCTACTAAAAATAGAAAAACTGAGGCAAGAAAATCGCTTGGGTCTAAGAACCTGAGGTTGCTGTGAGGTATAATGCCATGGCACTACAGTAAGGGTGCCAGAGTGAGACTCCATCTCAAAAAACAAAACAAAAACTACATGATACAGAGTCTTAGGCCCTACTCTACGAATATCTACATTTTTAAGTTGCAAGTGATTTTTTAAAAAATATCTACATTTTAAGTTGCAAGACATCGGGCTCATTCAGTATCCTTCCTGACCATGGACCAATGCAGTGGTCCATGGTCAGGAAGGATACTGAATGAGCCCGATGTCTTGAAAGATTAGAAAGGAGACTTTACCTCTTTCATGTTTACATGGATGGAGCTGGAACATACTCTTCTTAGCAAAGTATCTCAAGAATGGAAGAA